>QKQZ01053051.1:0-32080 GCA_003595255.1 Solenopsis fugax
GCCGGTTCTCGCGCGGCTCCCGTTTTTCGTCCTGTGTGGTATAATCGTCGGCCGTTGCGTGAGTGTGCGCGCGCGCATCGCGTGTGTTGTGCGTCGATCGTGCGCCCGGCGTTTCGGTCCCGAATCTCTGAATCGCGAACGGGTTCTCTGTGTCGGAAATTCGTCGTCCGATTCACGCCGGCTGCTCGCCGATTAAGTGCGCGTATGGTGAAAGAAAAGCGTGCTCGCGTGTTGTCTCTGTGCCCCTGCCTGGATTACTGGAAGCGCGTCCGTCGTGAAGTTGGCGCTGAGATTTGAATCCGCAACGCTCCAAAACGCAGGTACGTACGGCCGCGTAATGGATACGAGAGGATCGTGAATGCATGTCGTGGATCTCTCTGGTTGTTTATACCAGTATGCAATGCAAAATGAGAGCGCAGTGGGTGGAATAAAATTGTGTTTTGGCGAGGCGCGAGTCACTGCTCCGAAATGGAGTTGCGTTGCTTTCTCTGTCGCTCTTTCTCTCTCTCTCTCTCTCTCTCTCTCTCTCTCTCTCTCTCTCTCTCTCTTTCTCTCTTTCGCGTCCCGCCGTGCACGCCTCGCGCTTTGACGTGGGAGTCGCGCGCATCAAAATGCGCGCGCGTTGCGTAGAAGCGTTATTTATACGATTTTATATGACGATTTTCACGATCATCACATTCATCCAGGATATTCTATGATATTTTGATAAACACAAGCCGGCAGGATTTACTTCCGCGAGTCTCTCTCATCGCCATCTTTAACAGACGTTTTCGCGCGCCAATATTTTTACATTTTCCTGACGTCACCGCCGAAAAAATGTGGATATTTTTTTACAATCTTTATGATTTAGTACAATATATCCAACTGCAGAGTTTTCGTCTAACCACGCGAATAATGCGTTTCAGTAACTGTCGCGTAAGTTTGCACAATGCGTTTTCAAGATTATAAATAATACTTTTGTTATTACCGTATTGTCGCAATTTCGAACGGCATGATTCCATGTTTATGGCATCACTGTTTTTAATAAATTTTATTAGCAATTATGTATGAATATACATAGAAAAAAAATTAGTATCAAATCAACTATTCATAGTTTCATATATAAGTAAGAATATAAAATTTCCTTGGAAGTATTTATAATTTCAAAGACATAATTTGCTAACATAAAAAAATTTTGTGTCTTCATGTAAGCAAATTATATCTGATCAAGATTATCAAATTCTTCCAATAAGATTTTATATTCTTGCTTATATATGAAACAATGAATTGTTGATTTGATAATCATTTTTTTCTGTGTATATTTATACTTAAACATCGATGTATCAATATTTTTTACAGGTAAAGAAACATATTTCATTCAATTTGAGCTATTTTTGTTAATATCCCTGCGCTATTTATTTTGCATTGTATATAAAATGTTTATTCTCGAAACTTGTCGAGCATTTTTTTGATACAATGGTGATTCTACTTATATCTACAATATCTACATCTACATCAATGCATTCACGTATCTCTGAAAGAAGCTGCCATATTTTACGATTATCCGCTATGAACTCGTAATTCAATACATGTCGAAGCTCCCGGCAAAATTCTCATGATTATCATAAAAAATTTAAATTTTGTCGTAGATAAATCTGAAGGGATTACATATGATATATAGAACGGAATGAGATATCCGGAATGAGAAAAATTACCCTGCACATGCACCGAAAAAATTGTATTCTCAGCTTAAGAATTTTCCTTCTATTTTTATAGTGCCTCTTTTAAAACAGGCACCAAAAGAATTTTCTAAAAGAATTTTGCTAAAGAATAGATTAGCATATATTCTCAATTTTTATACTCTAAAAGAGTGAAAATTAAGCCCGTGCAATTTTTCGAGTAATTTTTCATTCTACAAGATTTAGAATTTCACTCTACGAGATTTAAAAAGTAAAGATTTATTTAAGTGAGATAAGATTTTATATGATTTACTCTAGGATTTTTCCACAAATATTAAAAAAAATGTAGTTTAAAAATATTGAATCTTAAGAAATTCTGTTTTTTGCCGATCATGAAGATTAAAAAGGAAAACAAACTAATAAAAATTATAAAAATACTGGTCTTTAAAATGTGCATATTGTACGAGATTAAGTTAGCTTTTCAAATCATTTTTTATTATCATCCTTTATTTAAATATAATAATTAAGACTTTGAGCACCGAACATTAAACTACTCTAGTCACTTTAAATTATAACGTATAATAACGATATAATTGTTGCAATCATCAAATGAAATATATAGTCTGCATAGAATATTATTGTCCAAAAGTTCGTCAGGGAGAAAATATTGTCATCCATTAATAATATGTATTAAAAGGATTCTAAAGCAAATTATGGACATTTTCTTATTAGAAGTTATCTTTGAATTAGCCTTTCAGAATTTCAAATTCTTTCACACAATTAAAATACGCACAACAAAAATGAAGAGAATAGAGGGCGATTTTATTAGAGAGCTAACAATGAAACACATTCTTTTTTAATCTTTAAAAATTTCTAATGTGTTAAAAAAATTTTTTTTGTTATTAGTAAAAAATCAATTTTTGTCCTCTTCATTTTTGTGCATACCTTAATTGTGTGAATGAATTTGAAATTCTGTAAATCCAACTTAAAGATATTTTCTAATAAAATCTTTTTTTAATTTAAAAAAGTTTTTAAAGGTTAAAAATTTTTTTGTTATTAACTTGAAATCGCCCTTTGCCCTCTTCATTTTTGCACATATTTTAAATATAAAAGAATTTGGAATTTTGTAAATCCAACTCACAGGTATTTTCTAATAAATTCTATTTTCATTTTTAAAAAATTTTCAAGTTTGAAATTTTTTTGTTATTAACATGAAATCACCCTTTATTGTCTTCATTTTTCTGCGTACTTTACTTAAAATAATTTGAAATTCCATGAAACCAATACAAAGATAATTTCTAATAAAAGAATGTCTGTAAGTTGCTTTAGGATCCTCTTAAGGGGGGACTTGTAAAGTATACAGTGCTCTTATTCCGAGAATACAATTCTTTTCGGTGTGTTTAACGTTCGTCGTATCTTGAGATTTCGCGAAATTATTTTTTCGCGATTATGGAGCTTCGGCGAACAAACGGCGGTTTCTTCTTGGCTCACCTGTCTTGGCAAACGCACACGCCTGGAAAGTACAACGTCATAGTATACGCGTTCGCGTATCGCTCGCAAATCGCGCGCACCTGTTGTCCGCGTTCCACGCGCGTACGCGCGTCTCAACGTCTCGATCATCGCGAAACGTAGACTCGATGCCGCGTGTAAAATTATGCGCGCATGCCTGCGCGCGAGCATATTACCCGTTTAGCTATTAAGATCCTCTTAACATTCGCGAGCCGTACGAAGGCATGGAGAGAGACGGGATCCATCACAAGCCGAACGAGCGACGATGACCTAAATGCAACAAACGGCCGTCAGCGCAGCCGCGCGTTCCTCGCGAACGCCTCGAATGCTTTTCGTCTATGAATTAATCCGCTGGATATTGCACTCGTGGATGAATCCGATGAGCACGTCTCTCAAACGTCCTTTACATTGTTTTCATTGTAATGCAAAATGAAAGAGATGTGAAAAATAACTTTCTGCATAAATTATAATATTGGGTGATTGCAAAAGTTTTGATGAAGTTTCAATAGATGTTATAATAAATGTTTTTTTTTTTTTAAAGCAATTGATCTCTGTCAACGTTTAATTTATCAGCAACTTTTTCTGTCGAAATTCATAGGTTTCTAGTATAATAAACTGCGCATGTTGTCTTCATCAATATCAGAAGGCCGTTCAGAGTGTGATTTATTTGTCTTTACGGTTGAAATCTTCGTTAAATTTAGTGAACCATCTTTCGCAAGTTGGAATTGACTAACCATTCTCTCAGATCACAAATATTTTTTAAGTATTATTTTGAATATTTGAGAGAGAGAGAGAGAGAGAGAGAGAGAGAAATCTTCTCCAATATTCATATATTATTACAATACATTATTATTACAAAAAAGATTTGCTCATTTTTAAAACATCATAATTTACTGGAATTTAGCCAATTTCTTTTCTGAACTACAGTTGATATTGGTTATCTTTTCAGTGATGTATAATATATTAATATGTCTGTCAAGAGTACAATAATAAAACGTTGATTACATTTATTGAAAACCCATTAAATCTTTTGCACTCACCCAATACGTATTGAATAGTGAGATAAAATAATTTTAATTATTTTAACGCATATTTCTGTTCAGAAGTTTTTATTTTATTTACTTGCTCTCAGATGTTTATTTTGATTACTCTCAGTTATAGCTACATTGGATTAATTGATAAACAGAAATTACTTATAATTAAAATATCACGGTTTTTACATATAATCTTAATCGTCATAGTCATGACGACGCGACGCTGGTCGCTATCTCGAACGTGCTTTTCGGAGCGGATGTAACGTCATTTGTCGGTATGTAATTATGGTTAATTATCTTGTAATTTTTTTATGGTATGACGAATGATTCGCGTGATCATTAAAGGCGGAGTTCACGCGTTCATTGTAAACACGTCGTTTAGAGAAAGCTCGAAAATGCGCTGTTCAATTGCGCTCGTTCTGTAGGAATTATCCTGCAGATTTTCAGAAAAGCTATTTATTTTTTTATTTTTTATTTTTTCTAATTTTATACACATTTTTCGAAAGTAATTTTATTTCTTTTTTTTTCGAAATACATTCGTCACCGTTCCGAACAAAGAATACAACCAAATTACTTAATAAGTATTTGAATCATCTTCGTCTTGTGAAATCGTCCATCGAACAATCGTTGCCAATTGAAACGTAATTCGTCGTTCAAGCTTATAAACTTAATGACCGTGCTGAAAGAGAAAGTCGATCGCGATTCCGTGTCCGTTCACTTTTATTATGGAGCAGCGGAAACGCGATGCTTCGACAATATGTCACGCGAAGATTCGAGTCAAATAGTTTTTCCATTTGTTGCCAAAGGAATTATTTGAACTCATTTATTGTTCATCGATTAAGTATATTTGTTATTTTGTACAGTCGTAAAAAATTATTTTAAGAATGCAAAAGGCCATATACAAAGGTACTGTGTCTTTGAAACATTACCCGGCGTGTGCGTATGTCAATTACTCCTACATATTGAGAATTGTACACTGAGAGAAATGTTTTGTAAAATTAACCAAAGTATGGTTGATTAGTGATCAAATGAATTTTATAGTAATAGTTTTATACTAAATATATAGTTGTTTTGACCAAACAATTTGTAGTCTTAACCAAATAATTATTTTCATACAACAAATTACAAAAAGTTTTTGGTTTTTTTGTTATATGTAACAAAGTTTTTGGTACCAGTAACTATAAAATTCATTTGATCACTATACTACCAAACGATTTCTCTTAGTGTAGATATTTGAAGGATTAAATGGATAATTATGTTATGGTTATTAAAATATCAATTAGGTTAATTAGATAAATTAGAGACATCTCGTGCGAATTATAGATCAACAATTGAATAATTTTTTGTAAACCAATTTATACGATTTAATAACATATATACCTCATAAATTATTTTACGTGTATTAAAAGTATAAAATTTTTGTTTCAAACGTTATTTCATTTTTACGTAATAAAAATTTCATGTTGAATTTTTTGCTCCTAAAATGCCGAATTCGTACATCCTGTGTATGAATTAAATCAACTACCATTGTTTAATTAATTGCAGTAAATGAATTTTTACTGCTTTTTGAGCTTCGTTCTTTTTCGTTTGTCATCAGATATTATCAAATGATATCAAACGTTATTTTAATAATAATAACCGAGATGCTGTCGTTACAAAAACGTTCTGACCAACGCGGATGTCATCGGATACATATGATTCACTTGCGATAACATAACGATGCGAATTGAGATCAAAGTGCGCTCTATTCTTATTCTCCATATCGCATACACTTAGCTCGATTTTAAGATCGGACATTTCTCAAATATTGATGAAGCATCTTGTAGTCGGATCGGCAAATGGCGATAGGCTTTGTAGTCGATATTCGTGTCGAAAATTGCCAGTTACGTTCACGCTTTTTTTTCCGGGCAAGACCGCAGCGATGTAAAAAAATAATGGGTGTAATTTCCCCACGATATGTGCCACGCTTCCTCTTTCTGAATGACGTGCTCGAAATGGCCCGAAGTACACGCCAGCCAGGGATATCCGGGTGCGCGTGGATGTCTGTGTACGGTGAGCATAATTAATAATTTCGGAGCGCGCCGTATGGCTCGGCAAGCAGCCCTTTATTTTTCTCGTCTCGCGCCACTTTTGTTCGTTGAATAATACCCAGCGTCAAGATGGAGTCCGAAATCACCCGGTCGAATTGCGCTGCGTGGGGTTAAGCGCTAGACGACCCGTGTCGTAACTCCCATCTGCTCGTATCCTTTTTAAATTCAGCTCGATTCCCCTGTCTCCCTTCCCCCTGTGTCTCTATCGATTTAAATGAACATTTGGAAAACACAGTGCTAGATTTTCATTTGGGTCGCTCTTATTCTTGCCGCATTGCACGTTTGTATAAATCACATTTCAATTTGTGTTATAAAAATACTACACACACGCACACACACATAGTGGTCATAAAAATAAAACCACTGAGAAAGGAAAGCAACAACCATCGATAAAAATATTATAATTTTAAAGACTTGGAAAACACCGATTTTTTTTTCAATTTTTCCGCGGATTTTTTCGATTTTTTCCAAGAGTAGAAAACTTTACAAAGATTTCTATAAACATTGCTAAAAATTGTCAATCAGACTATGTATAACAGATACTATTATTGGTATACTATCTTCGCCAAAATCGATACACGATTTCCGAGATACGCGAAAACTCGGGAGGGTTAACCAGAAAGTTTTGATCGGAACATACGATTGTTGCGCACGCGTAATCATCGGACGGGTCGAGCGAATAGTGTACATCATATGCTATTCAGCATTGTTTTTATTTTCGTGATCTCACACGATATGATGGAGGTACATTCGAATTTATCTGGGGATATGGCATCGCCCAGAACAAAAATGGAATGGAGTGATACGAACGCGGAGAAAATTAGTCAAATCACCTTTCTCGTGTCCACCTCTTTGGGGACCAGTTCGATCAATAGTGAAAGAAAGGTGTACGATTTATTTTAAATATCTTTGAATCCAATAACTCTATTAAAAGCAGATGGAAATTTCGATGTGTTTTTTTTTGGTAATGAAAATATTCTCCATGGATTTAATTCTACTATTATTGGATACGAAAATATAAGCTGCTTGTTTTGAAAATAATAAAAAAAATTCAGGTTTTAAATATTGCGAATTTCAATGAAAATTCGATATAAAATAATAGATTCAGTTTTAGAATATTTTCTGAAAATTTATATCAGCTTCAGCAGTAAACGACAAATGTACAAATGTTAAATGTAATATGCGTGAAATTAAAAGAGGAATTTTGCGGATTATATAAAAGTCATAATATTTTAACGTTTCTCATGAATTTTATCGAAGAAACTGTCCGAATAAATAGTACATATTAATATTAAATTAATTTTATGATACACCACATTATATTAAGCATCGAATTTTCTCAGAATAATTATTAGTTAGTGTGTTAAAGTCAAGTAAGTAATTGATAGTTGCGTTTTTTTAAACTGGTAACATCGTTATATGTTACATCACTTATTTGCTGCAATAATGACATAAAAAATGACATTAAAAATTGTAATTTCAAAATTGTCTCCAAGAAAAGAGAATTTTGATCAAAATTTAATACGGAGCAATCTAGAGTTAATGAGACTTATATTCTCCTCTATAATCAGTAGATTACATGAATCTATTATTTTATATCCAATTTTCATTGAAATTCACAATATTTAAAAACTGAATTGTTATCACGTTCAAAACAAATCGTTATACCAAAATCGCATTTGAAAAAGATGGATAGCAAAACTTTAATGATTTACATTTCTACTGGAAAACATTTTTTTGAGTTATGTCGTTGTAATAGCAAACAAACGATACATCATTCATATCATATTCGTTTCCCGTTGTACCCATATCGTCCTTATGTTACGCGACGTGTCACGCGAATCTCCTGATTAGCTGAAGTGTTAAGATTATGCTGATGCTTACGCATACGATTTTACGATCGCCATTTGCTTGCAGCTGTGCGATAATCATCGTACGTGACAAGGTAACTACAAGGCACAGACAAATTTACACGGATACTCGGTGTAGAATATTTTTCTAGCATACTTATCTTAATTTAATAGCATAGGCAATTCGTATTTTTTTATTACAAAAAAAATTGAAAAAATAACAAAAAGAGCAACGATATAAATATCTCGACTGATTATCTTAATCAGTTTTGCCTAAAATGATAATGAATCGGTGTCGTGAAAGTATCATGTTACGAGCTGGCTATGATTAAAGACCGCGGTATTTAAGCTCGTACATTGATTCCATTTGACACATAATTAGGTTGATGAAGGATCGCGCGATTAATATCGTCCGCAAATGCATTGCTGTACTGAGCCGAGAACAAGCGGGATTTGTTTTCTAGAAAGACTGCGGCGCACAAATACGATTATGAGTGTATTTAGTTCTATGCAGTTCATAGAAGCCGACCTTAATAATCGAGACTGCCTATGAATATCTCGTGCGTGCAGGAGAGGGATCAAGGTCAATTCCATTTGCGATTGAACGCGGTGGTTATTAGGCCTCAGGATGTTTTCTCAATGATCGTTTAACCATCATAATCTGCTTCGTTATTTATAATATGTATACTCTTGTTTACACGAGCCATTCTTATACATACCATTTTCTCAATTTACTTTACGTTATACGTTTCTTTATCGCGTGTTGAAATCGTCGACTTATCTTTTATCTATTGTTTCAATATAGCTGTATTGATGTGAATTAACTCGTGTTTGTTCAATAGTGGGTGTTTCTGTTAAAAAACCTTGATATCTCAATACTCTTCGTGGATCAATAACCTTCCTAAGCGCCTTGCAAGCCTTTAATATACGTTCGGGCAAGATTGTAGTTGACTATAGTTATAAATCTTCTTTCGTGCAAGAGTAAGATTGTAAAGAATTTTCTAGTAAGAGACGGAACGTAATTTTTTATCTTTATCGCACATATATAGAAAAAGTGCACGCTTTCTACACTAAAGAGATATTAGAAATTAAATTATTACAAAGCCGTTTTTTTTTTAATTAAAAAGATTGAAAATTAACGAATTCAACATATTCAATTTTCAGAGGAAAGAATGAAAGTATATGTACACGGACAAGAATATTTTATCATAAAATAATAAATCGTAAAAGAGAGAACGCAGTTCATCTGATTAAAGTATTAAAAATTATAAAAATGTATCTCACAGAAATCTCATTTTCAAAGAAACTATAAATCAAGAGAAACGCGAGATTTTGTCAGTGATTAAGAAAATATTGCACGCATAATTTATGTTTTTTTTAATATTTATTGGATTTCTAATTACTGCTAACATCTTTTACCAAAAAATAGATGCGTGAAATATGTATTTTTATCAGACAAGTATTATAAATATTATTACACTACAGATTGAAAATGTAGATTCTGTGCGTTGTTTGTGTATCATCCATCTTCTCATGCAGTCTCGTCATGATCGAACCGCTTTGAATCACGATGCGGATGTACGTGCCGGCCCACAGAATGTAATTTGTTTGTAATTTGGTAAGGCAGTGGTCGAAAGTTTGGTGCAGAGAATGTAGCACGGCGTTAATTCGTCACTGCCGTTGGGTACTGCTTTCGAGAAACCCTTTCATGGGGCGCAGAACCGACCCAACCAGTGATACAGTTTGTTCAGAAAGGAGCCATGTTGAGGAGCATGCGTGGATTCGTCTGTCGATAAACCCTAAAACTGCGTAATATAAAATTATATGACGTTTATCGCGATATTTTGTATTATAGCTGCAGGAATTACTTGCGAATGTTTCATAAAACTTCTATTTTTCAGTATTATATTACTCATATTATATTTTATTTGTTAGTCATTTTTCAGTAATCGTTTGATACTTTTACTTATATTGAATTTATGTTTTTGCCGTAAAAAATACATGTGTTAGGACTCGTTCTTGATACAAAATTACCTTTTAAAAAAAAAGGTGAAAGAAAAAACGCGTTTACTTGGCGCGAGACACTATCGTGTTTCTTGATATGGCTTACATTAATCTTGGAGTATTGTTACTCGCAAGACTTGTTATGAATGACTTTTTCACATACACTTGTAATTTGATCACATAAATTGATCCTTTATCCGAGTAAATCTCATCATATCTACATTAAAAAAAAATTATTTATGGTTCAACAAGCTGTGAAGATAATCCAAAATGATTTAAAAATATTTTATTTTAAAAGATAATTTTTTATCATATTTGTTAAAATGTGAAAGCAGAACGGATTTCCTGTTTAATAAATGATATAATATGAATAGCGCGGTTATTTGCACATATTTATCCTCAGTGACGTTACATCATTCGCGCGATATAACGCTTAGGGGGATTACGCAACGCGACGAAGCTGCATGTTAAATTTACGGAAGAAAAAGAGCGTGTTGCGGATATCGCGATGTGCGTGCGGTAAAGTGATGTTAAAAGCGAGTTCACAAAGCGGCGACCTTAACAAACACACAATGAAACAAAATGAAACAAAGTACCGTGATGAAAATTTCGACGATCGAATCAAAATGTCGACGAGCACTCGACATTGCAAAGCGAATTTACAATGACACAAGCTCGTATGCAAATCATTGAATTCCCAAACTCGCATGACATTTGCTGAATGAAAACTAACCGAGAATAACTGTCCTGTAATTGAAATTCGAGTGTTGCGATGCAAAAAGAAAGAAATGCCAGGAATGTACTATTCATTAAAATTTGTTTAAAATTACGTTTGCTTTAGTCATCTTATTAGTCTTCAAGTCACGTAAGTAGATAGGGAAGAGTGTGTAATGTTTGGTGAAATTTTGTTCAAGTTTGCGGAACAAATGTAAATGTTTGTTGATTGTAGAGATGCTGTAGAATATTGGCGAATATGTTTATTTTATATATGCAAATTATATCGTACGTTTGTGTATATTTGCAATTGTGTTGAGTTCTATGCAAGTCACATTAAAACTATTTTTTGACTAATTAGATTAAATAATATAATTAAATTGACGATTAAATTTCTTAAGCGAAAATGTTTGAATTGAGTGAAATAAGAATTTTTCTCCATAAAAAGCTTTCTAAATAGAATTCTTTAGAAATAAAAATATAAACTTTTTGTTAATTCAAAATTGTTTTTTTCAAAATATTCTTGAAATAAAATTAATTAAAGTTTTGTTATTAGAGGAAAATGGATTTAACAGGACAATTATTTTTTAATTTAATATTTTCGCCATAACAAAGGAAAAAGATGGAATTATGGTTTCCCATTATTTTATACAATAACTTTGATAATAATCAATATTTTAAATTAAAAATCTTAATGCTTATATTCGTCAATATGTTGTTCAGATTCTATATTCAAAATTAATAAAATATTTATTATTTAAGATGTTATTTATAAAAATATGATAACACTACATAATGGATCGAAGAGAAATAGAAGTGGCCCATTCACTCTAAAATAAATTTAAAAAATTTTGTATTTTGTAAAAACAGTATTTTATTATAAAATTATGTAGTTAGTCAAAATAAAAAGAAAATAATGCAGAATATATACAAATATATGTACGTACGTACATGTAACCTCTTCCGTATAGTTTGCATTATTAAAAATCTATAATACATGTAATGAAAACTATAGATTAGCAGTAAAATATAATATATACATATATGTATATATAATATTAAAACACTCTAAGTCGATTTGATATCATTTGTCAGAATGCGGAGGATTTAAAAAAAGAAGGCGAGATTTGAACAAATACTACGTGAATCGGGTCAAGATACTCGGGGTTCTTTGTTTCACGAAATCTTCTTCGTAGTTTTTTCTTTGGCCAGTTACATTCTTTCTTTGTCCTTCTTGCTTCTACGTCGAAATCATAATTCGTTTCTTTTGTGCCGAGATATCTGCCGCTTCGAACACTCCTTTTCTACCTGGGCTTCGAGCTTCATTAAAAGTCACAATCCTTTTCCTTTTATATAAGAGGAAACTGTTGTCTATTCCTGCGAACAGTGAATCGATAGTCTTATGAGATAATTTGAGTTGCATATGCATACAACAATTTCCGAAAAATTTCAATTATTTATCGAATTAAGAAAGAAATAACTTTTATTTTCTTCTCGTGTCATTTCTTATTATATAATATGTACATATACAATTTCAATTTTATTGTATGTGCTAGACTGCTAGAATGTTCTTGCAAGCAATATACATGCTTTATTTAATATATTAGCTTTCCTAAAGTATAAGATTTTGGGTTGCTATATATCAATTTCATTAATCATTTTAATAATTCTTGATCTAATCTAGATAATTGTATGTAATTCTTGGTTTACGTCAATTATTGCACAATTTTTCGCACCTTTGGACGCATTGTTAATGCAGGAATGCATTCACATTGCGCTTCCGTGATGATTAATTTCAACGGCGCGAAAGAACAATTGTTCTGAAAACGAGGCCTCATCGTTTCATATTCTCCGCGCTACAACCTATCTTCCGGGTGCAATCCGCGGGGAATTTATCTGACCGCAGTATCGTTCTATTCTAAAGGAAGCGCACCTCGTCGGCATAAATCGTAAAATTTAATTAACCAGTTGGTGGTTCCCAGATGAAGCTAGTCAGCTACCATTGAAGATTCATTCATCCAATTAATGCGCGTACTAACAGGATGCTTCTTCTGTTTTCCGTTAACGATGCCTAAAGTAAATAGGTCTATAGGTGTCTCTTAGCATTATGATTGTATGTAACATATTTTATTTACGGCTAATTTCCAATCTATCATGTTTACTTTACATGACAATTACAATCATCAATTTTAATAGAAAGCCATCTTTTTTAATACTAGAATTCTTTATCGTTTTAATTTCTTACTATTTATCATTACGTCCTATAGATTCATGCGATTCGCAATGGTTGTGTCTGTATTTTTCGTGAAAACTATGGAAGTTGGAAAAGAACTCGTGTCCGCATTGTAACCATATAAGAAAGTCGAAGTTTTGCCCGATCTACTTCTAGCGGTTTGAAGAAAGAGAAGTAGCTCGGTGAACTGGAACGATTTAATTAACGTTTAACGAGGTCCCTTTGGCTTTCTCCTGAGAACGCGGATAGAAATCCTTAGCGAGTAATCGTCGAGTGGACTGTGCGCGAGTTTTACGATTCTCCAGAAACCGCTGTACCTTCAGTCTAGATGTATGTCCGCCAAGATAGACAAACGCTCGAATCTCGCTGTGTGAGCCAAATGGAGAGAGACGCGGCATCTATTTTCGGCGCACTTGTTCGTCGCACTCGTACAAGTTGCACGAGCGTATATATGCGCAACATTTACATGTTGCCGTGACTGATTCGTTACTCCACATACATCGGAGATCGGCAACCTCTGGAAGCGCACGAGATTATTTATACCAGCCACTTTGGCGCGCCGCATCATTTCAAGTCCGAGGTATTCGATTATTATCGATTATGTGCAATTAACTGGCAGTTCTCTTAGACGCTGTTCCAGACTGTCGGTCTCAATTTGGCGTCACTTTCTTTTCTCATTCCACCTTGACGTTTTTTTTTTTCTTGGTTGAAACTCGATAATATCTTGATAGAATTATCATCGTTTTGTAACGATGCTTGAATCGACTTTGACTGATAGCCAATAAAGACTCCCCTCATGAATTCTCTAATAGTTATATTCGCAGGGGCTGCGCTTTATTTTTTGTTTTCACTTGTACATATTTTACGTGAGGAATTCTCGAAAAGGAATTCTTAAATCTCAAAAGATAAATGTTTTAATTCTGACCCTTGGCTTTTCTTGCAAGGTTGTGTGTGAATGCGCCCCTAGTCTCGTGCAAGTTTCACGCGTGAAACGACAGCCGTGCGCGAGAACTGTGCCAACTGCCAACTATTACGTAAGGCGACGTGACACCTCCGTCTACTTCCTCTGTCTCTCATATTTTCTGCCTCTTCTTTTACTACTTGTATCTTGCACAGTAGCGTGTGTTCCTGTTGCGATATTCCAAATAGAATATTCCAACAAGTACCTAAATATGTTTCGCGCTAAAGAAGACGAGAACACAAAGAATTGTATAAATGAAAGCAATTTTTTTTTAGGTAAATGTACAAGATTGCATATATTTTATTCTGATTGAAAATGATCTCTAAAAATGGATAAAAGTTCAATTTACTTAGTTCATGTAGAATTTTCAATTTTTTTACGCAGTTCTTATCTTCGTTTGGCTAAAAGTAAAAAAAACTCACGTTTATTATTATGTGATAAAATATATCTGAAAGTAACGAAATACAACGTGAAAATTGACGTCATTATTTTTCGGAATTTTATAAATTGATATAAGTCATTTATATAAGAATGTTCGAAAAAATATATTTATAACTTTTTATATGTGTCACATTTTTATATGTGAAAACAATGTCTATGAATTCATGGTTATGTGACTCAGGGTTACTGTTTTCTTTTATACGAGTACTAAGGATCGTATAGAACGTTTATGGGCACACAACATGTGTGTGTGTGCAAAGATCTCGAATTGCCCTGCTGTTCAATGGCTGAACTAACGGTACCTTAGTTCTGCAATTTTTCTCTTTCAAAGAATGCTATGAAATTTCTATTTTTAAAAAAATTCAACTAAATTAAAAAATTTTTATTTATTTTTAGATTTTTAATCTTTTTTTATTGGTTACGGGACTAAAGAAATGAAATAGATAGAATAGAATAGTTGAAGAAAGTTTTGTTTCTTAGCAGAAATTCCTTAAATTATTTTGAGCAATAATTGAAAGAAATTCTAAACTTCAGATTCTTTTTCAAATCTATTTATTTAGTTAGATTAAACGTAATAGAAAATAGCATTTTTTTTTACTTTTTTTACAAACTTTGTTTTTCTTTTACGTTACATTTTTTCATTTGAGTCAGTGTTGTAATCCGAAAACAAGTTCATTGCCAAGAACCACCGGCAGCGCCATCCAATTTTTCCTTTCATGTGGGAGGATATTGTTGCTCCTACGCAGAAAGGTACAAACGGTAGTTGTGCTTCTTTCCTCTGTGCCGTTCTCTAAGAGTATCGACCGCGTCTATACACGCCCACTTCTAGTTCCTAGATATTATAGAAGTTGTTTACCGTTGCGAATTGTTCTTCGCTTTGCCTTTTTGCCAGATCGTGACCAGTCTTGTCAACATTACCTCACAATTCTGATTACTCAAAAAACTTTTACTTTTTTTTGCTTCACAATGCCCATATAACATTGTTAAAAATTATTCTACAGTAAAAGTTAAGATATAAAAAAAAGTTTATCCTATATAACTACTATACATCCAAGATTTGAAGTTAATATTTTCGGAAAATTTTATAAGTATACTCATTTCTCATTATATGAAGTTTTTAAGCACGTATCTTTATTATATATCTTACTCTATATAATTTTTATACATAAGTTATAAAAATGTTTGAGAGAGGATCGCATAGTACGGATGTAGATTTTTTCCTAGATATTTTATTTTTACTTATTATTCATTATTTTGCATTGTTGACCATCTAGAGCTGCATTTACGCATGCACCTAGGAAATGAACGGAGAAACTACCGGTTTTAACCACCGGCTCGCTTGTTTGCTCTGTCTCGACGATTCCTTGCCTCGTGGGCGCATAATCGGATCTCAAATCTAGGATGTGTTGTGCACGTGCACGTATACGCGCACAGGTAAGCGAGACGGATCGTCAGGGAGCACGTCGCGCAAACTGGTTTTCGATCAAACGATCGAACCAGTTTAGTAAACTAAAAGAAAACCCTGATCTTTATGTATGTATAAGCTCTACGAAGAAGTGGGACGATAGGTCAGCCTGTCTAGAATTTTCACGTTTTTTCTCGAGAAATTTTTTTAAGTTTTTTATTACATTTTACAATATCCGTCGCCCTCGTTTCCTCTCTTGCTCTTTCGTTTTGTCATTTTGTCTGAAGCGCTCGTTTCACGTAGTCAGGAAGTTGTTTTTCCTCGCGGGAAATACATGTAAGTTTTAATGGACATGATTATCTCGAGCGCCAACCGTGTGAATTTTAAAGTTCGATTTTTTTTTCGTGTTTCTACGTTGTTTCAAGGAACAGAAGAATTGTGGTCATTGTTTTCACTTTAACAGATGTTATTACGATATTTTTTTCCGACGCTTCGTGCACTACGAATTAAGGTGCATACATGTTCTCCACAGTTTTATGGCTTCGATGGTTTCCTCGCTTATAGACGATAACATGAAGATAAGTCCGCAGTATTTTCGATTCTTTGGAGTATCATAAAGTCAGGAATCAGATACGAGAATCAAATAGAACATTTTGGGGTGCGCCAGGTCGAGCTAGATTTACGTTCGTGTAACGCTTTATATCGAGACCACCTTTATCTGCCGATGCAACACTCATTTATTTTTCTGTATGTGTAATAGAAACAACTCTCTTTCTTTCTCTTTAGTTTTTCTTTTCTAACAGATTTCTAACAGATTTCTTTTCGTTACGTTTGCTATAATTCTTTTTCTTTTTTTTTCTTACAGATTTCTTTTGTTATGTGTTGTGTTATTTGTATTTCTTTTCTTATGGAATTCTTGATATATTTCTGCTTTTGTAATTACTTTTTATTTTTATTTTTATTTGTATATTTGTATATTTTATTTTCACTTTTATTTAATTAATGTGGTTAGCATTCTCATATGCATATGAATCTTTGTCAACTTATATTCTTAGAGAGCTTGCTCTAGAGTATAAATGCTCAGTGAGTCAGTCAGTCTCCCTCGAAAGCTTTAATTTCGATTCTTATAACAAAGGCTGCTTTCCTTTTAGTTAACACTTTTGAAACAAATAGACACATGTCGCTTTCCATTTACAATTTAGTTCAAACTCAATCAACTCTGCTCGGGAGAAGAATCGAAGTGCGTTTTTGACCGATTGAACAATATTTGAATATATTCGCAAAACCAGCTACCACCTATTATCTTCAAATCTTTAAATATAGTTTTGCAATACTTTATAATCGTAAAAAAGCGATTTATATTTAATTACATTAAGACTTATAAATTTTCTTTTTAAAATAAATGTGTTATTAGATTAGGTATTGAAAGTTCATATACACACACGCTGTGCATATCGTGTTCCCTTTAATAATGGCAAACTGTGCTCGAGTGTGTTAATCTGTATCGATTTGTGCTTCCTAAGAGGTCAGCAACCAAAATATAATAAAACGCGCGGTCACTATTAAATATTAAAGAATCAAATTTAAACTATTTCTTGTTATATAATATTTTGTTATTTTTAACTTCTATGTATCGAAATTTATTCTTTGACCACAAAACATGTAGTTAAAGAAACAACATCTAATCAGCCTATTTTTGTGACTAAATTAGTTTTTAAACTTAGTTTTTAAGTAAACATCCATATTAACGTATACCCTTAAGTAAATAATAAACTAAATTTGAATCGAATTTAACATTTCTTGAGTTAAATTGTTTAACTAAAAAGTTAAATTAATGACATATTGAGTAAAAACAATGGTGACCTACAGAAATAATTAAAAATAATTTAAAGTTGATATACTCGTTACCACATTACGAATTTAACAGTGTAAATGTACGATGCAATAAGTAAAGAAAAGATAGAAACAAGTTTGTGCACGACAACAACGTGACAACTGAAAAGAACATTGCGACTAAGTTAACTTATATGTTTACCTTTTTTCGTATAATTTTGCTTTCTACATAATTTAATTAAAATTGCTGAGATCTTAAAAATACTGTATTAAAATTTATAATATACATAATGTAAATTATAGATTTTCAGTATTAATAATATATATTGGAACATTGCTTGTATACCGAATAAATAACAAAATACAATTAAAAAATGACATAAATAGTCTGGATTAGATAACTACTAGAAAAAGTGAGCGTTTATACTAGATAGTAGCTATATAAGACTTACAACTTTTCTGTCTCCTTGATTAGACGGGCATAAAGTTCAATTTCTACTGGGGACAATGTTCAAGTTATTTCAGTACATTACAGGACATTAGCGCAACAGACAAACTTGTGAACATCTTTTCTTATCGAATCACGTCAATCACAAACAGCATGTAGCTAACAAGACGAGACGAAATTAGCGGGACGACCGGCATACGTGTTATCGATCGCAAAGCAATTCCCGTCTCGCTTCCTTTATCGTGTCGTGCATTCACCGCGACGGCCATCTCCTCGTGTTCCATGTTTATACTCTTATCACGCGAGAACATAGTGACATTCGCGAACAAGGTTGCAATCCGTAACATCGTGTAACCTTGTGAGAGGAAGAGAGAGAGACAGAGTCTGGGGGTTGTCAAAGTGGAAGAAATTTCCAGGAGAAAACGGGGGGATGCATTTGCGAATATCACATACATGCGCACAAAAGCCGTTACATGAAAGTGGAGATACTGCTCTTTATGCAGAGAACCAATCTGCGGCCATCCGACGACGGACAGAAGCTGAATATCTCTGGTGATGTTCGTGCAACGAGCTTTTCGCGTTACCATGAAAGCCCGAGAACGGAAGAAACGTCGAGTGAAAGTTAGCTTGTCTGAACGCAAGTATAAGATACTGTGTTACACTAGCTATTTTGTTGGCGAGGGCTTACATATATCGTTGTTGCTTCGAAATAACTATGTGTATTCTGATCCAATTCATATTCGACGAAAATATTTTTTCGTTGAGTAAATAGCAAATGCTAATTGGACATACTTCATCTGATCATTAGTCTCTTTAACAATTAATGTAACACGAGAATTTTAATATAAATGATATGTCATAAGATTTTATGCGTAATTATAAGTGAATTATTATGCTAAAGAGTTTAAAGAAATTGAATTTTTATTTCTTTTAGCATTATAATAAAAAATAACGTTTGTAACGGACAAAAATGTCTATTTTGATTTAAAAAGGAATAATTAAGATTTTCTGAATATTTCTAAATATTTATGATGTATTTGTTAAATGATATTTCATAGAGAAACTCTTTAGATCTAAATCGATGACGTCTAGGAATATATAATTCCTGCTTCCATTACTGTTTAAATGGTATTACTACTTATTTGGATATCCTTGAAACAGAAGCATTGAATTTGAAAGATGTAAACAGTTTCTTTTTTACTTAATTCTTTCCTTGTACAAAATCAAGGAAATCTTTTATTAAATGTAATATGTCGTCGGGAATCTATTATAATTCGAATGAGAATGTAAGACGCGATCTCGTTTAACGACGGAAACGAGCAAACTCGTGTGCTAGAAGCTTCCAACCGATGCTAAATCATTTCCGCAAACTTGTGCACAGAACTAACCTTGTATTCAAATTTTCACGACTTTGTCATGGCCACGATTTTTCAGCACAAGTATAATTATCCAGTAACGTTGGTTGTAAATTGGAGACCTTGCTCGTATATCTTTTGACACAATGCCAGTATACAGAAATGCTTATGTGGCGCCATTATGAAAGGCTTTTGGTGTCTGCTACGTAAAATGATGACCAAAGGTGGTAATTATAAATTTTATAAAATATTAACAATATTAAATTAATAAAATATTATTCATTCTATTAAATGTCGTTAAAAACTTGTCGAGAGAGAGAGAGAGAGAGAGAGAGAGAGAGAGTACATAATATAAATAATATTAACTAATCTATAATAATTTTATATAATTATTTTATGGGTGACATATTAAACATATATTATACTGGATTATTTGTTGGATATTAAAAACCTTTTCATAATGAGCGCATTAAAATTACTGATTTATTAACTTCGTGAAGTTACTGTGTTTCTAAATTTAATCTTTGTTTTATGTAATATCTTATCGTGTCTTATGATTATTTTCACAAGCCTTCGAAATCACATGCCCTGCCGCGCTGAAATTTTTACAAGGGAGATGACTCATCTTCACGATCGATTATCTCAACGCGAGAAGGTGGTCAAGGAAACGCAGTCTAGACCCACGCCTTGTTTCCTTCCCTATTATTTACGTGTCTCGAATGAAGAAAAATATCGACATTGAAGAGAAAGGAGCACAATTATGCGATAATTGTACTGCTTTCAAGAAAGCCTCTCTTGTTCGCAATAATTCAACTGAACAGCAAGAAGAATATTTTCCTATCATTATGCAATCCGTTCTTTGTAACGAGTCATCTATGAGTTTTATGCCAATTTTTATAATTGTAATCACGCTTTTCTGAATATTATCGCTTTTATCTCACGTGATTATAAAATTCTATGGAATATTTTATTTCATTACATTCAGGATTGCTGATAATACAAAAAATAAATAAACGAAAAGTCGGTAATGAACTAAAATTAGGTGAATAAATAAATTAATACATATATATACATATATATTCTAAATTTTAAAATGCAATTGTTGAACGTTTCAACTTTACTAAGTCTTCTTCAGCACAAAAATTATTTGAAACTATAATAATAAATAATTAAAAAATTAAAAAATTGAAACGTTAAAAAATAATAAATTAATATTTTAAGTCCACATCGTAGATCCGAACGCCATAAAATTCACATGATAAAAAGAGTAGATGCCAGACTTTTTATATTTATAACTGACATTCGAGCTTAGATGTATTTATACTTTTGCTGATGATGGTTTATTTGCACATTAAAAAGCTCTCTCTTTTTCTCTCTCTGTCTCTTTCTCTTTCTTGAAGTAAGTATAATATATTACTGCGTCACATTAAGCAATCTTGTTTCTGTCAAGTTACTGAATACGTGCGCGTTTCAAAAACATGAAAGGAATGGGGAAAGGAAGAGGAGGGGTGGATATTCGTCTCTCTTTGCACTGTTTTTGGAACATTTTGAAGCTCCGGATATGACGTCATGCCAAGCGTAGAAAATCGTCGAAAGCGTTTTGTCGCTAACAGGAGTCGAGGATTTTACCGAGTTGTGTGGACGAACGGGAGAGTTTGGTCCGGAAGAGAGGAGAGACCGGGCTGCGAAGGGGATGTACAAAGGGGTAAAAGCGGGCAGGGGCAGAAGTGAGATCGATACCGCAGGAGAAATGAGTCTGGCGATTCCCGCCATTTCGTCACGAGTCGCGCGATTTCAATTTGTGACCACCATCATTGCTGACGGCCTATTGTTGGCAATGTTGTTCTTGAAAAGGCTAATTAATAAAAATATTATTACTTCTTTAAATAGCCATCAAAATTGACAGTATAATATCCAATTTATTTCTAATTTTATTGGCTAAAAAGTTATTTAGAGAATAATCTATTTTCTATCTTTCATAAATTATAGAATTGACATTAATATAGATAGAATAATAAAATTAGTTGATTTATAAATGAAATTATACTGACGCTAAAGCAGCTAATTATAAATCATGTAAGTGTATTATCAAATCTTAATGCGAGCCACTGTGCAATATTATGAATGTAATTACGAATGTAATTACGTATTCCTGCATATTTTTGTTAATTCTTCTTACATTACAAGAAGTTTTTTTTTTTGGAAAAATTTCAAGGTTTGTCTGCAGCTTTTAGAGTGCATATAACAACTAATTCATAATTGATACTATCGATAGTAACAATCTACGGATATAAAATTTTAAGGAAAGATACAGTTAGATGTTATCAAATGAATGTATTATTTATAAATTTTTTTGCTCGTTGTGAATGCGAAGAGAGATCTTTTAAGAAAATCTTTTAGAAAAGATCTTCCATTTTCCTAAGGGAAGTCTTTCTCATTTCTTGCCAGGGTATGTTTTATGCGTAGTCTAGTGGTTTGATAAATCATTTATCCCATTATTCCGAGCGCATCGTTGCATCCGATCTCGACTCGGAACTGATAGCGAACAACGACAAGCAGGATATTGAATTTCTCTGTGAGGTTATATCATCCTCTTCTCGAGAGAACATCGTACTCTTGTATCTACTCGACCACTTATCTTGGAAAGGTTACCTAGAAGTAATCGAAAAACGATAGTTTCTTCCATATTGATAATCCTGGGAAACGTACTTTGGCACTGCTATCCTTTATCGTAATTTCATAATTTAGTCAACCTGTAAATGCATCCTTATTATGGGAACCAATGGTATTCTTATTATAGGAAGAGCATTGTTGAGTTATAATTCTCTTTTAGTGTTCATTTGATACAACAATTACATAACTCAAAAAACAAAGTGTGAATGTTTTTAATCATTAAAATTTTGTAATACATTTTTGAAATACGATTCTGATGTAATAACTGATGTAAAGGTATAAAAATATCATTCAGTATATCTTTATCCAGTGTAATGAATTTTTATCAGAATTTTCTTTTCATTGCACACAAAAAATAACAATTATGTTGTTGTAACAAATGAGCGATATCTTTTCAATAGTGTGATAATTAATAATTTATAAATTATAAACAAGAAAAGTTTGAGAACTCCAATAAGTGAATGTTCGGTCGCATATATCAACTCGCGAATAATCTACTAGTTCATGAATATATTATGGAGCAAAGCTTTACCAGGCTGTTTCTCGAATAATCTTGCTCCAGAACGTGCACCTAATCATGCATGTACATTAGGGAACAAATTGTGTGCCAAGTGTTCTGTGCATATTTCCAGATTAAAAGTAAAAGGATATACATTGTATATATACGCGATGTATACATAAACAAGACTTAAAAAAGTCTGCTTTAAACAAAAATATGGATTATGTATTAAATATTATTAATATTTTTATTATTATAATTATTTATCGACATTAGTGTTTATAATTAACAAAAAGTACACAATGAAAGGTTGAAGAATAATTTTTTTAGTTATGCCACTTAATTCGTTAATATTCATTTTTAATTTTAAAACATGTATTAGCTATAACACAATATACTGAGACTATGAAATATATTGAGAGTTTCGAGACATAATGTCACAAGACTTTAACTTTTGTATGACAAATTGATGTAATACACAATTGTCTGAAACGTGTACATAATCGAATTTGATGGAAGCATTTCCGAAGATACGCGCATATCAATGTGGTGGATAATCGCGAATAATACGAAAGCTCGGATGAATGACGAGACTGCATGATGACTATGGCGCCTTGATAGAGTGTCACCTCTCTCGGAATAGAGTCTATGGCACGGATTCATCCATCAAACCCATCGCTGACAAACAGCATTCTGCCAGTGCAGGAACGTTCGGTGGATGATCGTGCTTGCTGCCGGTTTGCAGGCGCTCCTCCCACATCACGATCTATCTACATAATTCATGAATCTCTTCGGAAACGCCCGGGGCGATACTCTTCGTGGTGGGTCGCGTAATTTCGGAGAGTGCGGTGCTTTATGTGAAGGTGCAACCGTCTTGGAAAACGCTCAGCGGATAGTCGTCGCAATTCGCTTCGATCGAAGGAAAGTCTGAGCATCGATCATTCTCGATCGCTCACCCATTTTCACAGCGTACTCATGCGTACTTCCCCTTGCGACTTTTTGTTACATTACCGTACATTCGTCTTGATAGCGAATTCTATTTTCTCGCCAATATGTGCTCATGTATTACGGGATTATAAATGGAAATCGTGTAAAGATCAATTATTATTTATAGTTTTGCAAATTTTGCTGATTTGGAATTATTTATTTCAATTTTTGACGTCTTATTATAATATTAAAACTTTTTTTCGGGAAAAAATTTATGCTGTGAATATTCAAGTAATGTGAGTTCTAACGATCGCTTTCTTTCTACCAGGAAGGGTTATAAAAAATAAGTAGCAGTAAAGGAAAAATCGTGCAATTACTAGAACTACCGAGGTATGATTGCGAGCACTATTACGACCATCGACCCGGATTCGTTAGAAAATTTAATAATTGTGTTGGTAGAGATGCTATTAATGCTACGCAGAAAAAGTGAAATTTCATACTTTTTTAAGTAATATTCTTAATTTTGAATATATAAAATAGTTTTGTATTATTTATCGTATAAAGTCAACTTAATTTCCAATTACAAATTCGTATAATTTTATTTGTATTGGACTGGAACAAAAGTTCGTAGTGATACACATGTAGTTGAATAAATCTATAAATGTATAAATATCACAAATAGTATAATATAAACAACTAAAACAAATAAAAGCTACAAATATAAATATTGTCTTTGATTTTCACTTAAAAAAATTCTACGAATTTTCGTTGCAGCCCAATATAATTCGACATGTAATTTTTTTTATGAAATAAAAAACATTAAATATCAGAGTAAATATCATAATAAATTGCTAATTTCTAATTTATTATTACACATTTATGATTATTTTAGTTAAAAATTATTATACTTTTAAATGAATTTTGGTAACACCAAGCCATTTATTTAATAAACGACTTATGTTAATGACATTATTATTATCGGTCAAAATTATTACATTTTAACAAATGCAACCGGCTGTACACCACTGTGGTTGCATAATGGTTTTCATACGTGTATAAATGATTTAATAATCAAAATGGTCATATAAATAATTGATCGACATTACATTTTATATATATATATATATACATACAATTCAGTTGTCAGTTTGTTGACATTTATACAACATAAAAGTTTTGAAGGTACCATATATTAATAATTTAATAGTTATCAGTAATATTTTCAGCAGATAATTTTGATAGTTTAACATTCTGTGTAAAAATATAGGTAAGATTTTAATAAGATCTCGATTAGTTTGGCATAGAAATAAATCTGGGCCCTGTATGGATTAAATAATTAAATATTGTTCTCATTATAAAGTAAGATTTAAATGAAAAGTTCTTATTATGCCCTACAAAGTATTGAATATTTATTTTTCTTACATATAATGTCATTCATAAATTCTGTTCTCTGATCCTTTTAAATTAACTCTAATAAATAAGTATTTATGAAGGTATTTAATAAGGAAATATTGAATAAGAAAATTAAAACTTCCTTATTAAATTTTGATAAAGGTCTCATTAGATAAAAATGAGGAAACCTTTCTTGTGGCATCTCTAATAAATAATGATCGGAACCTCATCAAATTAAAATAAGAAAATCTTATTTATGGCATCCCTTATAAATAATGATCGAATTACTCATGTTACATAAGACTATCCTTAAAAAATTTCTACACAGGATGTTTAATCGTGATATATATTTTTTTAATAGTAACATTATTTTTAATACTTACTACTAATTCGATAACCATAGCCGGTTACGTTTTGAACATTTAAATTTGCAAATTTGAATGGTAGCATCTTATATATTATAAGTAATATTAAAATTAAAACGAGACCATTGGTCAATTGATAAGTCAGGTCGCACGGGCGTTTTTCAGCAAGAAAAAAATTAGAAGATTTGTGATTCTCATTAAGCAAAATAAACTCCATTCCACGACATGCCGACATTAATAATGTTCTCGAATATCCTCGAACGTTTGTCTAATAATCCCGAAACGCGTCATCCATTTGCCGGGGTGGCAATTTAATCGATAAACATCTCGCGAACTGATGCTCACGAGCATTCGTCTCGATTCATTAACGAGAAACTGTGTTTAATCACTTTGCGCCACTACACGAATAAACATGGCTCCAGAGACTCACACTTACGCGCACTATTCAATTTCGATTCTCGATCAGTTTGTTTGATGAGGTCTGTTGTGTTAAATGACAATTTGTTTTGCAACAGTCATTCGAAATAATTATACAACCTGGATCGAGTAAACGCTATTTAACTTGTAACAAAGTCAGTTTCTCTATCTGACACGAAAAAGATGTGATACGATACTCACGATGTATGATATATGTATATCGACTTAATTTATATAATTATTATCAGAGCTGTAAAAGATTTTTCCACAACAAATCGATCAAAATTTTATTTTTCTTTTTTTCTACATATATACTTCTTTTCCAAAATATTTATAAAAATATTTAATATAAATGTAGCTTTTTTATCAATATCTTTTTTATCAGTGTTTTTTTATATGAAAGTTTAAAATTGCTAATACAATCATGAATTAAAAGTGACATGTACTAAAAAAATATCAGTTTTATCTTTATTCTATATAATAATTCATAAAATTATAATATAATTCTTTATGAAAGGTAGTAATAGTGATAAAAAGAATATAAAGTTAAATTACGCTAAAAACGTTAAACTAATATCTATGAATGAATATGCTTTATATTACTATCGCACAATGAATGATTTTATTGGTGTGTGAGCAAAAAATCATCGATAGAATGAGAAAGTAGAAAAAGCAGAAGTTTGAAGTACATCTTGGACGGCAAACTATAACTTATGGATTACGTCAGATCCGACGTCGACAAAAAATTTGAGCCTTGACGCAGAGCATAATATATCTTTTTACACATATGAGAATATTATGTATCCGTTATGTGTACGTGTACAATATGTGTATATATTTACAGATGTGTCACAGCTTAAGGAAATATTGAATCTTAGCGAATCGAAAAATAAGGTATTTTGCAACATTGTGTAAAACTGTATTAAAGAGATCAACAAATAATGTATTGTATTCCACAGTATTTTGGCATTTATGCTTGTATGACACATAGAGATTGCACGAATTGACGTGAAGTAGATACGATCGAACGACAGTTTGAGACAGCTGAAACGAAAGTAAAGAAATTCAATCTTCATCCACTTGCTACAAGCTTGCGACTACGACTACGAATATTCTCTTCGTGGATTCTTCCTACCGTTACATATTTTGTTTTATGTACACTGACACGTCAGCACTTTGCTCAACTCATCCATAATCCACTAAGAAATGCAATTTATTTTGTTTTAATATTCGAGAAATGGAATTTCTATATTTGAAGAGGAGCATGTGCGTTGCAAGTATTATGAAAATTCTATTATTGATATAAATAGACGGCAATTCATAGATGACAATATGAAGTTTATATCTGCATAAGAATGCCAAGAAAATTAAATTGAAATTCAATGCGAATATTTGTTTCGAGATTTGCTGAAAATTTCTTCAACAACAGAAATATTTAGAGGAAATGCTATGGTACTTAACTAATGACTTTTACTTTTTCTTGTTATCTTCTATAAGAATGAAATGCGTGTCTAGACATTCAGTAATCTGTGCCAAGTCTGCTAAACTCTTGACCTGTTGCATACCTTTCTCCAGTTTGTAAAATTTATAGACCGCAAAATCCGAACAGCTCCCGTATTTTTGTTTTTTTGTAATTAAAATTTTCGAATTCTATTTTACCTAAATTGTCTTTCGCTTTTTCTCAAACTAATCGACCGAAGCCTAAAGCTGAGCATATAAATAGCGAGTATCGTTTTACGAAGACACCCTTTAGTCACAGGAAGGATGAAAGCGTTTAAACGACTTCCGGTTTAATACGAATTCTTTGTCGCACGTGTCATAGTAATGATGCTCTTTCCAAATATTTTAACATATAACAAATTTTTATATAAATAGAGCATATACATATATATGTATATAAATTATAACAATATTATACATATATATACATGTATGTGTACCATATATAAATTTTTATATTTTTAATGTTATAATATGATATTGCCCCAATGAGCAGACAATATTTTTTAAATGTTTTTTTTACGTTTTTTAAATAAAATTTTATTAACAAACAAAAAAAATATTTAAAAAATATTGTCTGTTCACTGGGGCGAGTGGCTTATTTTAATTATAAAATATGATATATAAATTCTGACTATATTAAAATTTTAATAATTTCGGAAAGTGGTAGTGTAAAACATGTTGTAATACGATTTAATATATAATGTTAAACCCATGAAATATGATAATTAAAAGTTATCTGATGATAATCAAGTTATCTGATTTGAAGTCGGCGAACACGAAAATATCAATTAAACCATATTGCACTCTATGCCATTTTTCGATACTTGATACGACAAATAGAGTAGCCAAAGACTCGTAAAATAGTGATTACTATCATCATTTATATTTTTAAAGCACAAAATAGGCGATTCTACCAATGTCGCCGCTTTCTTGTCCTGTGAGATATGACTTCGCGTAAAATTTTATAGTAGAAAGCGGAGCTTTTATGAAGCTCTCGAGGTCGACGGATAATACTCTTCACTATGGGGATTGTACCATCCTCCTTTTCGTTATCTTCCTTTAAGTGGATAGCCCCCTATCTTACCCCTCAACCACGCAAACGCATTTCCGGGGATACTTTTCCACCCTCCTCTATAGTACCATGTGAATCATCCAATGGGAAAACGATGAAATCCATAATGAATAGGAAGCATGAAGGCGTTAACGCGCAAACTGTAAAGACTAAATGAAAAATATTAATATCGCGGCTTTCAGACTCTTTCTTTAGCTTATTCTTACCTAGATTAATATGGATTAGTTGAATTAAATTATTCTTTGGGGAAATCAATCATCCACGTCTTTGTCAAAAGTTCCCAATTCAGTGAATAGAGATAATCGAAAAACGGTAAATTTTATTATATCATAATACAATATTATATTGTAGACTTCATATTATTGTAATATTTTATATTATGTAGAATATACATATATGTATCTGATTGAAATAAAGGGTACGCATAGTTAATATAGATTCATATTCTTTGAGGCATAATAAATTGATGATTGTGAATATTGCGCATGGCTTCTATATAAACGGATGACTCGTTTGATGAGTCATGACTGTGTAGGGCGATCTTTCGAGTTAAGCTATGGCATTGGGGAGATTGGCGAGGGTCATGTTACGGAGAACGTGTATTGCGAGACGATACTAATGTTTAGAACACCGAGGAAGTCTGGTATGTAGTTTCTCGACTGATCCAAACAAAGAGTAACGAAAATTAACGGTGGTTGTTTCGATGTTTAATATTACTATAACTCTCGCGTTGAAACGAGCTATTTATTCATTATAGTGAACCATTATATGAATTCACTGAAATAAATAGTTATCTTTTGTTTTTCTATAAAGGATCAAGTGTCAATACAATTTGTTAAAAATAAAATTAAAAAATTTTCAGGTATTATTGTACTGGATAGGAAATGTTTACTCAGATTATTCTCGATTAATATACATGTATATGTGTATATTCAGTCATGATATTAATCGAGAATAATCTGAGTAAACATTTCCTATCCAGTACATAATGCCTGAAAATTTTTTATTTTTATTTTTAGCTAATTGTATTGTCACTTGATTCTCTATAAAAAGACATGCACAAAAGATAATTATTATGAGAGAGAAGGAACACAACTCAGGTCTCTCTCTTCTCTTTTTAAAGTCTTTTGTTAGAGAAAATAAAAAGATGTGAATTATTATTCTCTCTCTCTCTCTCTCTCTCTCTCTCTCTCTCTCTCTCTCGCTCTCTCGCTCTCTCTTTCTCTTTCTCTTGTACGTGGATCATTCACAAACCATTGTCTATTCTGACAGACGGTATGCTAGATCCATTTATACTATGTCTATGGTTATATTAGATGCTGTCTAATAACGCAATTAATCGAGTAGTATTGTTGCAACTGCGACAATACAAGTTAACCTCGGCACATATTCGTTTAATCGACGTGATTGCACTTATGTCACCAACGAATTTGAGGACTACGTCCTCTTCTCTTTTATAGTAATTGCTGTGCTCTCCTTCCTTTCTTTTGTCACGATTTACGAGGTGTAATTATATAAAAGATACGCACAAGCGAACCAACACCGGCAGCAGAAGCTCGTGAAAATGAACACTTTAGAAGTCGAGAATGTCCATTTAATTCAGTCAAATTATACCGGAAAAAATTTTTACGCGCATCGTTGATCTGTTGCAGCTCGGTAATTTTATACTCAATTTTATGCAAAATTCCTCATTATACCAAATATTATTTTTTCCATTGAATATTTGCGAAAATGTGACATTATTAACAATATTAATTATTAATGTGTAAATATTTAAAAATGTTTATTAATGAGAAATTATTGATATAAATTTATTAAAAGTTAACATTTTGGAAATTAATTTTTAATCGAATTGTTGAAATTATTTTAAAATACACGATATTTCAGATCTATTTTGATGTTGGAAATTAATTTTATATTTGCAAATTTTTTTAAATTTAAACTTTCTTTCATGAAATTCCTTTTCTATACATCAGAAAATTATTACAGAGTGGTTTGATATTTGAGTTTTGGAATGCTTTGATTTTAATTCCGCAATGAATAGTTCTGGACGATTGGTATTTTTTAATTCTTAGAACGATGGCTAAGAATTTTAAGATATTCCAAGGATCCACCTGTCAGACGACGTGACATCTCATATACTTTGATTAATGTCTCGTTGAGAATTGCATTGACGGATCGTTCTCCCAATAGTTTGCTTTTCGCTATTGCCCTTTACCTCATTGCTCCTGAGAAATCGCGGCACAAGTGAATTTCAAAGATCACAGTCGCAAAAACTTATTTCCTTGAGATTGTGGCTATGCTATGTATATATTTGACTAAATTTCCGACAAAAGCAAAAGCACTTTATTGCGTTTTGCTTACCTCAAAAGGTGATATTTCAATACTATATTCTTTATTCCCATTATTAATAATTCTGTATTACTCACAAATATAAGTAAAGGTACAATATTTATATAAAGTTAGTTATTCTATTTATTTTCTTTATTTATTACGCAAGGTTATCGAAATCTCAATCAGAAAGATATAATAAAATTAATATATATTATATTTAGTTTGTCCTAAAAGTTCGTTTCTCAATTTGCGCAATACTGCTAAGTAACAGAAGAGCAAATACGAAGTTCTGTCGGCTTTTTGTTGATGTTTTGCTTGTCTTTTAACGTTTAATTCAATAAATTGTGTTCATGAAGTTTTGCAAGCTTAATTTCTAATAAGAAAACGAAACGAACTTTTGAGACAAATTAACGCTATCTATTACGAAATAAAAAAACAAAAATGTGTGTGCTCGCATGCGAGAGACACATTGTGCAGCCTTTTTTTAATTGAAATATTTATCTTTGGCTTGATTGAATTTTTGTGCAAGTACGGAAACACAAAAAAACGTACGACGGAATGACGCAGACGGGTGAACCGAGGCTTTTGATCGAACATTGTGTTAGTCTTTTCCATCGGACGTTAATTAATGTTATGGTCCCACGATGACGTCGAGCTAGAGGCGGCTGTAATGCCAGCGAAATTCCCTTTGTGACCGAAAGCCCAATATTGCGCGGCTTAATCACGCTTAAATACGCCGTCCTAGCTCTCCACCCTCGGGTAGCATCGGACGTTCTCTTGCCCATGTAACTTGTACCATGTTGGTTTCTGTCTCTTGACTGGCTTGTGGTACCTCTCATATCATTATTAACGGACCAATTAGCGCTTTCCATTAGCAGAAGGGACAGACATAATATTTCTGTTGCAACGGCGATATATCTTTGCTAACAGTAAATCTTTTTTTTCGGAGTTTTTCAGTTGTTTTATTATATTAATATCAGTTTGTAAATCTTCTTTCTTATTTTTTTCTAATCTTAAAAAATATCTATTGTATTCGTACATAGTAACCTAGTAAGTCAACGATGAACAACGATATATCACAAAGAATTTCAATAGTAATAGCTTGTGTTTTTCAGTAATACTGCATCCTTTTTTTTACTTTATCAAAATTTGGCTACAAATAACAGTTATATTTTAATATATATAATAAATTAACATATTAAAATTAAAATTTATTTAAAAATGATCTTTCCGTGCAAATATTAAAAATTATGATTTAGTTGAAATATTTTATGAAAATATTAAACATTCGATATACAAGAAGATAAGATGATGACAAAGATAAATTATTTTTCAAAATATGATTAAAATAATCCTTCGAGAA
>QKQZ01053052.1:0-18035 GCA_003595255.1 Solenopsis fugax
ATACAGGACTCAGGAAACGCAAAAGAAAAAAAACTGCAACGAATAGCCCTGGTCTCCCCTAACATACAAGCACGATAATTATCTGATAATGTACATAACTCCCATCAGTCAATTATGTATAATTAAGATTAACGATATTTTATTGAATTGCCATTTATTATTTATGAATTACCACTTGTTGCCACTAATTTGTAACATCGCGATTATCCAGTTGCAAATCTAATTTTTAATATAGAAAACACCTCTAGTCGGAGAACTCGTTTCTCGGAAAAATAAAATGTTTATGTTGCGTTTAAGTAATTTTTTCAATAGAATTCTGTTTGAGAAAGGAAAGGAGCGTCCCGGAACCGGCTGCGGAGCCGGAACGAATGATAAATCGTGCTTTCGGCGTACACGCGGTCACGGGTGCGCCCTCGCAGCCACCTTCTTTATAATTCAATTATGACGTTATAATTGCGAGATCCTTATGACTCAGACGTAAGGATAGGTCTCGCACGATTAATCTCACTTTCAAAGCGGCTCTATGCTCGGCTGCCTCTGGCATTAGCGCAAGTCGCCGAGAGCGCTGTAGCGCTCGTCAAGTGTGTACCGCCCGATAGATCGATGCGGACGAAAGAATTTGCGTTTATTGATTACACGCGATCGCGTACTCGGTGCGTGCTCTTTCGAGTGAATCATGTTTAATCCCTCGAGAGAGGAGAAACTCGTTCGTGGAATCCGAAGATTAACTCGAGAAAACCCACAAGTGTGATCCGTTTCTATATCCGGAGAAAATGGAATTTATTAGATTGACGTACATGTATAAAATGTCGGATTTTCGCTAATTGAAATAATGGTATCAATGTTTCAGCTGTATTAATTTTACCGGATGTATTAGCATATCTTATATACAATTTAATTACTTATCATTATATCACATTGTGCTCAAAGCCTTTTTCATAGACGTAATTTGGTTCTTTTTTAAAGTTCAAAATAAATATAAATTCTTTTTTAAAGTTCAAAATAAATATAAATTCTATTGAAATTCTTATAATTCTTTTTTTAATTAAAATTGGATAATAATGTTAGTGCAGTTATTCGTATTATAAATAGAACTTTTGGAAAAAACACTGTTAATAAACAAAACATTGTAATGTTGGTTTCAAAAATTCCGATGTAAGAAAATTATACGAATTTCAGTAGAATTCAAACTTATTTCGAACTTTAAACAAAATGACCAAAATGCATCTTTAGAAAAATTTTGAGCACAATGGAACTATGACGATAGTCAATTAAAATATAAATAAGATTATGCTATAATATGGTCGAAACAGTGATATCAATATTTTCAATTAACGGTAATCTAATATTTTATATGCACCAATCTAATATACCTATACTTCTAAAAATAAAAAATTAAAATATACATATAAAAATATATACTTCTAAAATTCTGCTGCTATGTTTGATTGAAGGGTTTTCTACCCTTCAATCAAAAACCCAAACTAGTTTAAAAAGTTACATTTTCAGGAAACAAAAAGACTTTTTATTTTCAAAATTTCATTCATTATATAAATATAATTTTTCTCGTATAAATATAGTGTAAGAACAAAAATTGTAGAATTGGAGATATTCGATCGTTAGTGTAATACATACAAATTGAAATAAGAACACCTTCTACGGAAAAAAGGTATATAAAAATCACACAAGTAAAATTTATAAAAGCACTAAGATCTAGCTTGACGTAGAAGGCGTTCTTATTTCAATTTGTAAAAATTGTAGACTTTAATTTATATATTTTGAGGACTTATGTACAAGAAAAAAAAACATTTAGACTGTTTGGTTTTTGCAGAAATTTTATTATTTATCTCATATTTTAGATCTATCTTTTTATATAACAATAATGATAAAAAGAGAGAAATATTTAAAATATAAAACAATTTTTCAACCTTTTATTTGTAAAATTTTGCAGATTGGTCTTAATCAAAGCATCCTTTTATATTTTTCTTTATAAATATGGTAATTTTTCTTCTGATATAAAATAGATATAAAAAAAGATTTACATTTAAAAATTAATATTTTGAGGAATCCATTAAAACAAAAAATAAAAAATATCTGGACTTATTCGGATCTTACTGGAAATTTTTACATTTACTGTCAATTTATATTTATATTTCTCGTTTACTGTTTGATTCTTGTCGGAACAAAATTGTTCGCAATGCTAGAGAATAATTTAACGCCATAATCCACTTTAAAAAATGAACTTGTTTGAATTTATAGTAGGAAACTTTTTAATTATGTTAAAAGAGTAATCAATTTAACTTTTTTTATGTTTTACTAGTATCGTATAATATTTCATTTATATGTCGCAGTATAATTTTTCTTGGTCAAATTGAACATAAAATTGAAGGGAAAGTTGACGGGTAATATGGTTTTCAAAAGGATAATAAAGCGACACGAGAGATTATAAGTAAAACATATTAATCATATGCAAATATAAATGATTTTACATGGTAGTTCTAGCAAATAAACGATACAATATGAAGATGACCGTTGCGCAAAGAAGCGAGTAAACGTTCATTACACCATCAGCTTCACGTGCCCAAAGGGCAATCTCACCAGTTATCAGCTTCGCGCGCTCCTTTCAATTCCGATCGAGAATCTATTCAAAATCTCGAATTCACAAATCAAATTTCGCTCGATTACACTTCTTCTTCACTCATTTCACTATTTCCTTCAATAGGAATAATCGATTTTCAAAATTAGAGATTGCTCCGATCGCTTTTCTCTCTTTTTCAAATGTCTATATTAAACATTTTTATTTGATCTGTTTTCCTAATTTGTGAAATAACTAAAGAAAAATTGTAATATGTGTAATTTTTATTTCTTCATTTTTTTGGAATGCCGAAAATAACTTGAGCTTCACAAAGATGTAAAATAAGTAAAGAAGTAGTATATACAATTCAATCGTAGAGATTTCTCATCACTTACGTTCTTCCGCACATTTCTGCGTGGCACGACACAATGATCCACGATTTTCGTTAAAATTAATCTCGCGGTGGTAATCGAAGAGACGGCGCTGACAATCGCGCTGCTCGTCTAACTTTCGTTGAGAAAAATCGCTTCGCGAGAAAGCGCTACACGATTTATTTGTCTCCCTTAATCGTAAATCTTGATGCGAGGCTGGACGAATCGTCTAACTACGAGATCTTGGACAAAATGTGAAAATTGACAGTCGAGGTAATCGCAAGAATGGACGTTTGCTAGGACGAGAGGACGAATTGTCAGCTCGGTCTCATCGATTAAACCTGATTAATCGTATTTCGCGAAAAATAAGCATGCGGAAATTATAAATTTCCGATCCGAAAGATATAACAGCGTCACGACAATCGTATTATTGCTAACGAAGCTAAAATTGGAAAACTTTCGCGGATCGATGTACGTGTGTATTGTGTGTATGCGTGTGTGTATGTGTATGTGTGTATGTCTTTTGGGGAAGGGGAGGGTATGTGTGATAAAAGATACAAAAGGATTGTCCGAGTGTGCCGAATTCCGCGAGGATCGAGAATGAGCGAAATTTCTCGGCTGCACTGATCGGCGAACGGTATCCTACGGTGTTCGATATTATATTTAATGGTAATTACGGTAATAATTTGTCCTTCATCAGCGTATGAATATATGGCGTGCGTAATAATAAAAGTTTCGCATTCTCCGTAATCGCATGCGTCTGTCTACGTGTGTGCACGCTCGATCACAATATACTTGTGTCTCTGTACATTCATGTATGTATATATGTGTGTATATGTATATGTTATATGTACGTATATATGTGTATATGTGTACGTACGCGCATACAGATACATAGATGCCCAGATCGACTCGTGTGATGAGCGAATCAATGCATATACATATGTCTGTCCGTATGCATGTACTACTTTAATGTGACATACATACACTCTTTCTCCCCCTCTCTTGCTCTCACACTTTTTCACTCTCTTTCATTCTCACTTTTCCTTTCTCTCTTTCTTGCACGCGCGCGCGCGCGCGCTTATGGCAATATAATAGTAGTATATATTTTTACATGCAAAAACAAAAGTTTTTATCACAGTGGGACAGCATACATTCGTTAATAATGTAATATTATGTCGACAACTTTTGCTTTTACGCCCACGTCTCCGTGCTCCCTTACAACTTTCGCACCCGGTATGATCCTCCTTCGCACCGGCATCCGCATCATTGATTAATGATCGATTACTATCGCCTTGCAGCAAACGCCCGTTTCCCATTCGCACGTTACGATCGATCGGTAGACCGCGAGATCATCCGACCGGATGATTATGAGAAGACGGCGAATGTCGTCGATGAGAGCGATTTTATATAATCAATTAATTACATTACGTTAATTGTGTATCGCTAATTGTGTGGTGAGAGTGTATAATTAATTAATTATACCAAATCGTTCGATTAGCGCTCATTTTGCGGTTACAATCGTTAGATCTACAATGATTACATTCGATTTACAGCGGATTCGCATCGGTTAACTTCATAATTTCTTCTCTTTTCATTTTTATCTTTGCATCAATCCTTTGAAAAAAAAAATGTTCTTGTCTCGGTGCTGGCGAGAGAATTTTATTACCGTATTAATCGTGCCGTTGTATGTAAATACGCACAATTCATACACAATTTGATTATCTCTTTATCTCTCTCTCTCTTGCTGCAAGGCTATCTCTCATTCCCTCCCACTCACACGCACTACAACAACTCATTAGATTCATCAATTCTTATCACCGTTTTATCGTCAGAATCAATTATGTCAGCCTATCGTGAAGTTTCGCGCCCATCCGGCTGCCTACTTTCCCCTTCTCATTATCAGCAATCCCTCATATTCGTTTGCTTGTACAAAAGCTAAGGCAAAGTTTATTTCCATTCACTCTCCTTCCGTCTCTTCTTCCTTTTTTTCTTTTGTTAATTCTCGGAGATCACAATGCAACACGCGGAGGCGCGTTGGTTGGTTGGCGAGACGTACACCTCCACGTGGTCTCACACGCTCGTATTTAGGGCCAGCCCTTCCTTCATTAAATCGCGATTCTCTCGCGATCGCGTCCTTTTATTTATTCGACTCCGAGCATCGGGGGGGGGGGGNGGTACATACCAAAAGGCCAGGCTCACGCACATATTAGTACCGTCGCTTCGACGATAATGGTCGCAATTTCCTCAAATCGAACGCAACGCCGACGATTAACTTCCTCAAATTGACGCGACACGGGTCGATTCGATGTCACGGCCCGACGAATCGCGCGATCGACGTCGCACATATACGTGCAATAATAGTTAAGTATGATCAGATGAAACGCTTGTTGGATATTCAAGGAGAGATCCTCCCGGAATTCAATTCGCTGTTTAAATTTTCGTTCGCTTGAAAATTCAACCGACAAGACAATCCTCGCGCACCTAACTATTATTGCATCACGCCATCACGGGGTGACGCACAGCTCGATCGCTACCTCGACGTAGCATTCTTCACGGACCGGTCCTGCCGAAAACATTCACGCCACTGAAGTACCACTCTCACTCTCGTCTTCTTCTCTTTTTTTTTCGTTCTTTGTACAAAAGAGCAATCGGCTCGGATATCATAGAACGATGCCGCCTCCGTGTCCGGCTTTCACAAGAAAAAAAAAAAAAAGTCGAAAGAAAATACTAGACCCACTCCTGTTTCGCGATCGAAATACATGTTCCATGTGTGAGGAAGGAGCGCACATGCTCCTGCCCTCGATTTAATCAGTTTCCTTTTCTTCGCAGTGTCTCTTCACAGTGCAATTGGTTGAAATTCCTAGTTTCGATGAATTCAGATTTTTGATGTTGTACATTGACTTAGCACGGCTTCCGGACAGCCGCAGATGATATTTTCTTACATTTATACGCGAAATATAACATTAGAGAATAAATTTTTAATAGAATAAGTAAAAGTGTCGGATTATTTTTCTTTTCGGAAACAACAGCCATTACGAGAAATGGGCCCATGGAGGCGAGAAGATGAAACTTATCGAAATTTTATCGGTTTCAATAGCGGCTTATCAGCGCTTATGATTATGATCCGCCAATCGTCTTTCATCGATAGGCACGCACACGCGATTTTTGTTGATACGAAACAACGGCAAGATTTTTTCAAGACGCTTCTCATTTTTATTCTCTCGAAATATTCGAGAGATCGTTCTCAAGATCGTCCGAAAGTTCGAGACATGTCTGTTGTCTTGTCCGAAGAAATACCATTTTATTAATAGTATCGATTAAAAATCTGGATTATTTATAATTCAAGTAAAATACTTTGAAGAAACATGCACAAAATTTTTTATTTATCTTATTATAAAAAGCTTTCAATATTAATTTTCAGTGACACAAATCTCATAATTTAAAAAACAAAACAAAAAATTATCTTAAATTTTCGTTTGCAAGATTCTTATCTCGAATATAGAAGTTTGCCTTCTATTTTTTAGCGTTTCTAGTATGCGATTTTAGATTTTTTATCGATACTATGTAATCTTCTAAAGCGGACTTTGATTAAATTACGGTAGTGTTAATAGTGAATTAGCACTGGTAGATAAATGTGTCAAAAAACTTCGTTGTGAATTGGTACCATATGGAAAATGAACGGCGGCAGGATTTCTTCGCAAAAAGACCACAAGTGATAAAGAAATGTCGAATGAAAAAAAATTTGATGAAGAAACGAGAGTTTCTTAACAACAAAATATTGCGCGATATTTTTGCTGGGCGGAAAGAAAATTCTCAGGTGAGAAAAGAAAATGGTACATCATGATACTTCATTTTAGACGAAATGAATTTCGGCGGAGCTTTCTCGCGTACACGCCCGAAAAAAAAACACGGTAAATATATCACGAAGTTTGATGAAAAAATATCACGCATTCCTCTGCCCCGAATATATTTCTATAAGGCGGAGCACATAATTCACGCAAATTTAATAAGAAAGATATATCAAGCTCGATCGTCCGCAATTTAGGAATAAAAATTATTACGCGCGCAATCGACATCTCTATCAAAAATATTAAAAAGTCAATCTGCAATTTCGAGACGGTCGTGTCGCGAGTTACTTCTTGCGCTTTCTCTCGGCAACTCGACCCGCCTCGACTCGACACATCGAATCCCGTGGGATTCGTCGGGATCGCACGTGTGTGTGCCTTGTTCGACGCGCTCGCCCGAAAGCCCCCTCGAAGGAACTCGCGATCGACGAAGCTCGCGGAGACGCGCGATTAATACAGCACGACGCTTCACCATGTTTATATAATATATGTATGTGTATACATAATATATATGTATGTATATATGTACGCACGTATATATTATAAATAATCAATTAAAGGTTTGCTTTGAAAGTAAGTAAAAATATATATAGATATATACTCGATATATATATATTTTTTTCGTTTTCCTCTTTTCTCTCTCTCTCTCTCTTTCTCTCATATCTGCACCATATATATTTCTCGACGCACAACATATCGTTTCTATATAATATTTATATATATATAATATATATATATATTTATTTATATAGCTTCGTTTATTTATCTCGTGTATCTATTCCATGAGTGTGTTGTGTATGTGTGAATTCATGCTGTGCGCGCACGCACCTGTATAAATGTAATCTTTTTCCCACTGGGAAAACAACGACGAGTGCGAGTCGCGATAGATAGATTTCGAGACAAACGAATAAATAATGTATTCTCTTTTTCAATCAATTCGCATTTTGCTTTTCGCATCGCGAAATTTTTGCTCTACGCTCGCAAAATATATTAATATAAATCAAGAAAAAAATATAACAAAACGCTAGATATTGAAATTCAAATTACAACGCTTAAAGCAACAAAAAGATAAAAAAGATTATCTTATCATCTTAATGAAAATTTCTCATAATTCTAATTGTATCTTGTAGCTATATATAAGAGTTTCTGATGTGTAAAATACTCATTTCCGTAAAAATATTAAATTTGAGTATTCGAGGATATAAAACATTGAACTTCATGTTCAAATGGTTACATTTCACGTAGTTTTTGCCTGCGTAAAATTTAGAAAATCGAAGGATTTTTGTCTGTAAATTCACTTTTCATTAAAAATAATGTAAAAATATATAGATATAATATACATAATATATTACATCTCTAATTGTTTAATTATATTATTATTAATCATAATTATTATTAATATAATATAACAAATATAATATTAACATAATATATATATATATATATAATTGTAATTGCATCACACCAGGAGATTTTATCGCAAGTCGTACTCGTCGATCATATTTGTATAACCCGTCCTTAACACTATAAAAAAGTTGTCCGTCGTCGTCGATTCGTTTCCTCCGTACTTTCTCTTGCGCCGGAAGATTAACTTCCACAAGAAAAATCGCGAAAAGACTGCCGCAACTCAATAGAACACGATAGGTTCTCACTACTCCATCATGCGAAAGACTCGATCAATGATGCACTTGCATTTGCCTTACGGCAAAAATTAACGGTCCGACGATCACGAGAGCGCTCAAAACCCCAGGAAATTGAACGTCGATCGCGGACACCAGTTCCCCGAGGTACAAGAGGCCCACCGTCGTCGCCGTTCTGCTCTTCGGAGAGCGCAAAATACGAAACTGTATAAAATAATAAAAAGCGAACAAGGCCTCGAAGAGGAGAACGGCACGACGAGATACGCGAGGATATCGGAGAGGAACGAAACGTACGACGGCGGACGACGAATTGGACAATCACGTGCTAGCGAGTCAGGCCGCTTGCCTCTCTCGCTCCTCTCTCCTTTTTTTGTATAAAAAATCTTAAACTACCTAAACCTACGTAATTCTAAAACGTTCGAAATGAGCAAGCGAGAGCCTTTCGTTCACCGACTACGTTTTTCTTCCACGCGAATTTTTTTTTTTCTTTCGCCACTCTGCGCTTTTCTTCAGAATGAAAAGGGAGACGTCTCGCTAATCTTTCTCGCTAGGTTACCTTTCGCGATACGTAGGAGATTATACATACAGTCGTGGAAGAGATAACCGCGTAGAGATGAGAAGCATCGCGTACACATACTCTGCGTAATCTAAAATTGGTTACAAATCGCGTTTCAAAACTGAATATTTCACAGTCTGAATAGTTTGCATTCTTTTTTAGCGATGCATCTAGCCGTAAAGATGGTCGTCCGAGCTTCGTGAATTATGAATAATCGGACGGCCGCATTTAGCACCAGAAGCGTGATAAAATCGACCTCTATTCGACGTACTCTACATGTTTAATGAAAAATTTCAATAAGATTTTCTTTCCAAACTCGATCTACGACATTTTTAATTTAAACCTTCCTACTTAGACGTAGCGAATAGATAAGATCGAAAAACGAATCATTGTATAAGAAGTTAGCTTGATTCTCCATGATTTCAATACTTATTTATCTATTTAGAGAGAATTTATGTTCCTCAGCTCTATTCGATTACGGTGGCGCGAGAGAAACTTGAGGAACCACCGATCTTGCTAAACGTGAAACGTTCCCGATACACTCTCGCCATTTACCGACCGCTCTGTAAATGTGAGATTTCTCAGGCACGCATCCGTGCGTTTTTTTATTTCATTTCGGTGGTTCAAATCAGAACGTAACAAAAAAAAACGATTAAAATGAAAGGAAGAAATAGCGTAAGAGAATAATGACGACAGATAAATATTCTATTGATACACAACAGAACGACAAATAGATGTAAACGTTTCCTCTGTCCGATTCTTATTAGAATCTTAAAAAAACATTGTTCACATTTCAGGGTAAAGACTAGCATCGTTCCATTATGATTCATCAATTAATTTTTCTCTCGCACTTGAGTTTTTTTTTCGCATACTGGAAATTTTATCTCTTCTTCGCATTTTCAATTCTTGTTGCGTTCTGATCTTTTCTCTCATCGCCGCTATTTTTGAGACTGTTCAGAGCTAAGCTGAATTTCCGACAGCGAGAAAGATCAACTCGACGCGTTGATCGCGAGGACGTATATTGTGAAGTTTTGACCAAAAAGAAAGCTCACAGACATTTGAGAAAGGGAGGAGTATAGAAAAGGTAGGAAAGAAAGACGAAGGTGAGAAATTAGGGACAAAAGCGATCGGAAACGACAAACGCGATAACTTTTCTCCCTCCGCTCACAGACAATCCGAAAAAAATCACAGACAATATATAGATATATATATGTATATATATATATCCTTTCTCACAAATCTGCTTGGCGTAACGTCTGAAATCTAATGTATAAAAAAAGCTCTCTTTCTATTTCTCATCAAGGAAACTTCGTCGCGATCCGCTGCGGAACGCGATCAAGGAAGGACGACGGAGATATCCGGTCCATCTTTGCAATTAAACCCGAAGATCTAACTCCGAGAGTCGAGCGGATCCACTCCTTAATGACTTGAGGAAATTTGAAATACAGTCAGACATGTTACAAGTTAATATGTATGATATATGACAATGTTTGAAAGAACAATCCTTTGAATTTCCTATTGAAAAAGGTGGACCTCACGAGGTTCTCGCAGCTAGTTTTTCGGTTACTATAAAATGGTATAAAGACGGTATTTACGGTGAATTTCATTCGACTCTACATACATTCTAATATCACTATCGTAATTCAGCATATCGCAAAAAAAGGACGCCGGCGCCGTTTATGCAAACCGCAGCACGCATTGGAGCCACGAACGGTGTTCGCATGAGAAGCGATCGGGAATTTCGAGCGAGGAAGGGATAATCTTTCAATTTTTTAATGACTACATTTAACCCTTAAAAGCCTAAACTGATCGTATTACAACATTGGTCGATAAAATAATGCAAATCTTGATTCATACATCTCATGCAACCTGAATTGATATTCATATATATCAAATATAGGTTTTATAAGAAGAAACGAAATACATTACAAAAAACATTTAACAGCGATGAGCGATAAAATGACTTATTGCACGATTATACGAGAAAAATTATGAGTGTTATTTGTGTGAGATTTCATGAGATGTGATAACATAGTAAGCTTGCAATAGCATAAACATTCGAGTAACATCAGTGACTGATTGAGCTACACTTATAGTAACTCAAAAGATAGATCTTTATAAATAATTTTTAACATTTTAACTGCCTTTTCTAAAAAGAGCACGATTTATACTACATATGCAGCTATGTACCTAAATAATGATGAATATTACTAATTCAAAGTTAGTTTTAAACTAAATGACTGCCCGATACGAGCTAATCGATGTCTGGGAAAGATTCAGGCTGTTAAGGGTTAGACGATTATACGAGACACGACTACTCTGATTACCTGAACAATGGAATCTACGCGAACGAAACGGACTTCGCTATCCCGGTCGCTAATCTCCGGCGTGTCTTTATATAATACCGACGTTTCCGAGCGGATCAATTCTGCGCGATTACAAGCGTCATGATCAAAATTTCTTCTGTTCTTCAGAACAGAATGTCGGTGGCGGAGACGCGTACCACCACTATCCTGCTATAGTGTCGACGCAGATCTTCGACCCTCCACGTCGTGTAAACCCTGAGGGAGAGCCGGTATCCGTCGCGTTGGTATTGTTGGTCCTGTTAGTCGAGAGGTTCCCAAACATTCTTAATCTAACAATCTTTTGAATCTGATATTTTTTTTGCATCTCGTTCCTATAATAATGTTGACGAAAGCGTAGCTACGAAATGTCCAATCATTATTAATCGCGCATATAGAAAATACAAGTCAAGTCTCGAATCTTCTCCCACGCTTACTCACATTTTCGACTTGTCACAATTTATTGAACAAAAACATTTAAATAATTCAGAAGATTCAAAAAAATTCAAGAGCTTACGTTTTCAAATCATCTTTACATATCGATAAAAAAATATGAAAATATTTATTTTTATATTTATTTACACAACAGATAATATAAAAAAGTGGTTCAATTTTTTAATGATCTTCCAAGATTTTCATTCATTTGCTTTTTTTACGTTCTTCCGAGCATAAATCGCGTTTTTTCAGCGTGTCGCGACGCGCCATTTGGGAACCTCAGCATTAGTCGAAGCGCGATCATTATTGTATCACGATAACGCATGTATATCTAATTCTATCGCTAATATCTCTTACGATTATTATCGTTATGGCTATTATATCTCGTCGAACTGCTCCGTGTTTTTGGAAATCTTACGACCTACCTATTGATGATGATTAAGCAACCGATATTCTAGATTGCGCGTTTTCTCGATATTAATTGCATGAAGTCATTTCCTCTCACTGTGAAATACGCATAATTATTTATTGTACGCGATTTTAGGAAACGTTCCGAACGAAGGAGCGTTCTGTCTCGTAGCGGAACGTGTTCGAACTTGTCAAGGAAGGCTCGCGCGACGCAGTCGATCTGTTGATCACGTCAACGAATGATGCTTGTAGCAGCAGAACTCACGTGTGGGTGTGCGCGCGTGCGTGAACGTACTCGGACTCGAGCGTATCTTGATCGCGACGCTCGACAGGCCAATATTATGTGTGCGGCATGATGAGCTGATTCTCGTGGGGCGGTCGCGCGTACGGCAATTGATTCTGAATGTGAATCTGCAGCTGCTTCTGTTGGGCCTGCAGTTGCGAGAGCGCCGCGGGAGGCGCAAACGCGGGATAGGCCAGAGTGGTGGTCAGGCACTCATTATGCTCCTCCAGGGAGTTCTGGGCGTAGTGCAGCACTAGGTGTCTTAGGGACTCGTGAATATTATACGGCTCGGCGAAACCGAAACCGCGTTCGGTAGCGTATACTATGCAATGCTGTACCGTACCGTTGCACCTGTAACATCACAATTCTTAAATAACACACGGCGCAAACCGTGAAATCTCGGCCAAATATGAACTTTAAAATTGGATTAATCAAATTCTCGAGAAAAACCTCAAGAAGAGGATTAATTTCTCTTTGTTTTAAGCGATTTATATGTTATTCTTATTATCTGTATTATAATCTCGTGCGATATCTGTAATAGTATATTCTAATTTATTCTTGAAAACACATTACTTATAATACTTACACTATGGAAAGTGCGTACTGGCCCGTTCTCGATCGGCGGACAAGGAAGGTACCGTCAGGCCGGCCTTTTAGAATATGATCGGCATCGGGGCGAGAACATTGCAAGTAGAGCCACGTTTTCTCGTCGGAATGGACTGCAAAGTCCACTTCCTCTTTGTTCTGTTTTAGCCCATTCTTCTTTAACCATCTACAACGTTCAAAGCAAAATGCGAATTAGAACGATCGTATGATGTAAAAGAAAAAAAATTTTGGCAGACCAAGTAAAAGCAGAATACGTACGCATGATGACGCTCCTTTTGCCGGACAAGCAATCCGATCTCTGATCGTAGCTTGTACATTTCTCTCTCGAGGGTCCTGCAATAGGCAACTCGTTGTTTCAGATTCTCATCCAGCTGTTCCTTGCTATCTTCTAAGCCCTTCAGTCTTTGCTTCAGGAGTTCCGAATTGTCCGTCAAACTGCAATTATCAAACATAACTCACTTAATGATCTCAATTTTATTATTTCCTGTATGAGATTTCACAAACGTTATCATCAATGCCATTACAATAGAACAATAGGTTGAGGCAGAAATTTCAAGTTTATTTCATAAAAATTTGAAAACAAATATTCTTTAAAGAGAGCGCATTCATAACAGAGCACTCACGTGGAAATCTCATGGGGTTGAGCCTCCTTCTGGAATTTTTCCTGCAGTTTCATTTGTTCCTCAAACATCTTGATGGCCTCGGTAAAGGCTTCCAATGCTTGACGCTTCAACGTGACTTCATTAGCCGTTTTCAGGCATAAATCTGAGCAAATTTGATATTGACGGACCATATCGTTTGCTTCTTTGTCCAACTCAACAAACTTCTGGTAGACCTTAGTCATGTCGGTCGTATTTGCGATCTCGTCCTCCTGTTTTGCGAAAGACAAGATAGAATGAAGCTCAAGGATGAACGTAACAAAATCATTTCGTGGATCAGAAAGTTTGAGGAGGATACCTGCTGAAATCGCGACACTGGATAGAGTAATTTAATATCCAGCACCGAATTATACTGTGCGAGTGAGCAATTCCTGTAGTAATCGACCAACTCGATAACCGAATGGAAGTTGTACGGATCTGAGAATCCGTACTTTCCGTTTCGGTGGCTGATCTTGATGAGTTTGTTGGTCCCGCCTTTACGCAGCGTCAGAGTATATTCGCCGCCCTTGGAAGACGCATTGCGTACCAGGAAGGTGCCGTCCGGCGAGTCGATCATCATTTCGTTCACTTCCTCTCTCGTGATGTCGCCCCAATACCATTCGGCTTCCTGTAGCGTGCGCGGCCTAAAATTTTTTCAGCGATAATTACAATTAGTCATTTGTGTCATGTAATTCACAGAGTTGAGATTAAGATGTAGTGAACAAGACACTTGTTTCATGTAAAAAATTTTAAAAGCCGTGAAAAGAGCAATATAAATTTCTATCTATTTTAACTTATGCGTTAAAAAGTTTTTTTAAGATATTCAGTAAGTTAAGAAAAATTATATGAGTATTCTTTTAATTAAAATATAATATATGAGGACAGAAATAATTGATAAAATAATTGATAAGTTTGCGGAATTTTATTAAAACACGAAAAGTATCGCTTTAAATAAAAAATCCTTTTTTGTGAATTTTTAAAAATTATTTATATAAATATAAAAATGTAAAGTATAAAAAATGTATACTGATTTTACTGTGATTTTAGTAACTATGTTTCGTTCGTTTGTAACGATATATTTGTACACGTTATTTATTCCTATTAATATTAATATATTACTAAAATATTATATATATATATATATTTCTTATTGTATTTTATATATAGTAGAAGATATTTGTTCTTATTAAGCGCTTTTTTGTCTTTTCCCCCCGAGTGCTAAAATGTCTAGTCCCGGCTCTGATGTATATTAATTGTATAAATAATTATCATAAATCTTAAAAGTTAACCACAGAAGATGAAAAACAAAATTAAAATTAAATGTAATATGTTAAAATTAAATTGAGAGAAAGATTAGAATTCGAGTCCAATATAGAGTTGGAAGCAGAAACAAATTTGTAACTTATATTAAGATTTGGATTGAAATCAGAATCCGAATTGAAGATCACCTGTGCGTCTGTTGGTCCTTGCCAGTATCTGCGCCAGATGCCGTTCTGTCTACAGCTTCGTCTTCGAGAATCGAATACGGATCCAAAATCGGAAACTGTGGTCTCGAAACTTTACGTGGCGGCAATTGCGGAGGACTGGCAAACTCCGGTAGCTTCTCGTTCCAATCGCCGTGCAATAACAGCAATTCCGTTATGCGTATATGTGCTTCCGTGTTGTAAACAACTTGGCTGTAAAATTGTGCAGTGCAAAGTGTTAAATTCTTTGTAATCGAAGTATTACGAGTGTTATATATATATATGTATATATATATATATATGTGTACAATATGTATGTATGTATGTATAACATAGTCGTAAAACTAGTTAATTTTTTATCGCTATGACAGTTATATCGTGTTATGATAATATTATATCCTGATTTTGCGAGAGGAAACTAAATAATCTAAACAAATAAGCTAGCAAATTAGAAAGTCACATTCTTTTAATTTAATTAGCCTGCTAGTCGACGAGATGGAAAGCAAACTATTACTGGCATCCTCGAATACACTGACGCTTTTTTTTGGCAACCACTAGTGCGTACTAGCGTGTCGCCAGTAAAAAAGGGATCGTGTGAACGACGCTCTTCTCTTCGCTCTTCGCCTATGACTGTAAGAATCCACGTGGCACTCACATGATTCGCTCCCAGGGCGGTCTGAGAAATATATGGCAGAGCACTTGCACAAGGATGGTTGGCGGTTCCGTGTAGCCCCTTCCATGCTGCAACTGACAAATGCGACAGAAGTGCGCCATCAAATGGCACAATGTGCTTCGATGATGCTCCGGTAGTTCCGCTACTAATTGATTGAGCTGCGTCGCGCACTGTTCGTCACTACATCTCGTATCTGTGTGAGATGAAAACAGATTCGGACACTTGCAATGGAACGATAAATTACGATAATTAACCCTCTGCATAGACGCTGGAGTAATTTGTATTTTGCGCATTTGTTTTCTTTGAAAAACCAAGAGCCTTGTAATTAGTTATATAACATTTATATATTTTTTTAAACAACCATAAAAATATTTTCTAGAGATATTAAAATATGTATAAAAAATCATTGAAGAAATTTTTTTTATAAAACAATTATAATAGTTCCTATGGAATCAAAAATAAAGGCCAATAAACAAGCAAACAGTTGGGTGTCAATTTAAAAAAGTTATATCTTTAATGTTTTAATAATACGATTAACATTTCGACTCTACGGAGTCTTCTTCAGCTTGAATTAACATATCATTATAGTGTAGGAAAAGTGAAAAACAACATGTACAGAGAAGGGTTAATAACGTAATAACTTTAAATTTAATTATAAAATATTATATACTTACTCGCAGCATCCAAAAACCTGTCGTACCATTGCACAGGGATCACTGGGTCTGGCAATTCACGCAGGAACTTTTTCAGGACACTGGTAATACACTGGGGAGTGTACAGACTTAAATCCGTATTGCAGACATCTGAAAATATTATGTCACGTTGCTATACGTTCGGTTGGTATTAGTCATCGCTGAAAACATATTCTTTTCTTATTCCGGTGGAGTTTTCATCAATTCTGTTATTATATAAATGGCAATTTTTTACATTAATAAATTGCCTTTTTGAATATTTTAGAGCTCAAAATGTCTTTTTGTTCCTGATTTTGAATGGAAAAAATAAGTTTTGTAAATCATAATTTTTTAATTCTTTTCTTGAAGAAAGTCTAGGCAAAATATAATTATTAAATACGAAATGTATAATTCTTTTATATTGCTATTGTTATTATTACATACAAAATACTCATAATTTTTTTTTAGGAAAAAAATTTTTTTTAATCTTCAAAAGAACATAGAAAGTTTCCCTCCTGAGAAACAATGCTAAATATTATTAAAAATGTGATATTAAATTAAAGTTGAATAAAAAGAAATGGCAGAATGATGAATAAGACAATACAATTTATAAAATTAAAGAATTGTGCGATGACTTTTTTCCAAAGCGATTTAACACCTTTAATATTTTATGGGCTAATAAAAAATATACAGAACCCCCTCAAACCCCTTGGATACATCAATGGCTCAAAATCATCGATATTTTTGAATCATACAATTAATTATATTAATATGATTATTATTAGATATTAATAAATATTGTGCACGAATAATTTTGAGCGGAAAATCTCAAATTACAAGAGCTTCTTTCGTTTTTCCTCAAGTTATCAGCAATCTTATCAACAATCTTTCCCTCTCATTAAGTTTTACAAACAGATCCGATCTTTTGGAGGAATCGTGAAAGAGATATATTTAAACGTCTTAAAATGATAATTGTAAATATCTGTTAAATCGACAAATTCTCAGTTCGTTGAACGCGATTTCTCAATGTTAGGCAGACAGTTGACATGTTAAACGGTTAAATCTGCAAGACATAATACAGACAGCAGCAGTCTCTGTATTTCTTAAGAAATGTGCAGGTTTTCTTAACACCACTTTGAAAACATCTGATTCATGCCGCCGTACAATGTCGCGAGAACTTTAAAAGGAGTTTCGGATGTATACGTATATATAAACGTTAGAATTTATCGCTAAATGCGAGGGTCGCAGCCTATATCTTTGTCTCTCGAAGCCCGAAAGAAGCTCGTGAATTCCGCTCGCTCGCTCGCTCGCTCGTTGTCCCTGAAATCTCGATCTGTCGTGCAAAATATAAGCGTGCACTCGCGCTTTTCTGGCGCCCTCCCTCAGAGAGAGGGGCAATGGGGGGGAGAGGGAGGGGGGTCCCTCCACAATGCAGCATGCATCTGGTGGCGCGCCTCGACATTTTTGCAACCCGCGAGCCGAACGTCGGTGGCACGACCGCCCGGCTATTTATAGCACGCGCGATC
>QKQZ01053054.1:0-11753 GCA_003595255.1 Solenopsis fugax
ATGTGGGCTTGGGCGTACGCACTGGAGGCTGCCGTGGAACGCAACCCCCGGAGCGGTGGAGAGACTCTCGGGGGATCGAGAGAGGGAGAATGAGGCGTGAGGACGATGGTAGTCTCGCGTGCGAGGCTCGAACCGAACACGACGGTACATCATCCGCATTGCTTCCAGTCTTTCCTGACGTTCCTTCGGAAAGATCGCGCACCCCTTTTTGTTCGCGCTACACGCGTATTTGCGTGATGTTATTTGACCAGGAACTATTTTTCTTTATATTTCTTTAGAGGAAAAACACGATAGTGAAATGGAGTAAGTTAGGAGAACATGAAATGATGAAATATTTGCAAATTTTACAGTAAAATGTGATAAATTTGGATATCATAATAGTAATACTAGAGTTATTGCACCAGTCGCTGAATAATCACCAGTGAATGACTATTTCAGAAAAGTATTAAAATAATAAGACTTTAAAATAATAAATTGAATTAATTGTACTTTTTATGACCTAATTTTCATAAAAATTTTATTAAAATAACATTTTTTATTTAAAGATGTAATTATATTAAAATTTTATTTATATGTTCATTGACTGGTTCAATTTTTTATTTGTTCANAATACCGTCCGTTTTTGCTGTGTGAAATTATAATTATTATTCTTTAAAAAGGATCGGACTCGTGATACATTTGTTTATTATATATTTAAATATCGTTAGACTTGTAATTGTGAAAATAGATTCGATCAGACTTATTCTAATAAACTGTTTGGCGACATATATTCGTTAGATTTACTGAAATAGATTTCAGTAAATCTAACAAATATATGTCGTCAAACAGTTGGAAAGCTTCAAATTCTTTCCTTTGCCAAAAATGCACTTATTGCAGTTATGATTAATTATACAGCCTTGGCCAAAATTATAATGCTCCTTATATTTTTTAAATACTTTTAACTGAAAGGATTTAAACAGAAATTAAAATATGAGTTATCCCTTCATTTCAAGAACCTTTTAAATTTATGTATAATGCCAGTAATCAATTAAAAATAATACAGATAGAAAAATGTCAGATAAATGAAAAAGATATAGCTAACTTATAATTTTGGCCACTGTATATATATCGGTAATTATGATAATTTATAATAAATTATTAACAAGATCTTCTTTCTTTTAATTTAAAACTATTCATGATTATTCCAACAAGAAATGACGTTAAGATGATTATGAATAATTTAAAATGATTCAGAAGGGATCGATCGCGACTTAGACTTGGCTGCATAGAAAAATATTCTTGTTTTAACGATATCTTTATTTTCGAAATGTTAAATATTGAAATAAAATTATATATTATTAAACAGACATAACTTGCTTCCATGAAAAATTTTGTACAGTTTTATCGAAAAAAATATTCTCATTATTCAATAATAATTTTCACGAGCTGAAAGTAAAAAATATCGGATAAAAAAATAATATTTTTAATAATTAAAAGTCTTGAATTCGATTATTACAAAACAGTCATATTCTGTTTTAGATGATTATAACAGATTATAATATTGAAGTAACAACGTAAAAAATATTTTGCAATAGTTTATGATTATTCAAGATTATTTCAAATTCTTTAAAGTTAAATTATGTGTAAACAAAATAATTATATAATTTCTTGTTTATACAGCCTTGGCCAAAATTATTAGACTATCTATAATTATTAGGCTAATCTATATTTTTTTCGTTAATCTGGAATTTTTTTATTTTTTATTATTTTATATTGATTAGTAGCTTTAAACATAAATTTAAAGGATTCTTAGAAAAACAAACAACAATTCACATTTTAATTTCTGTTTAAATCCTTCCAGTTAAAAATGTTAAAAAAAATTAATATAAGGTGCCTAATTTTTTTGATCAAGACTTATATGAAAAAAAGATTGTTAAATAGAACATGTTTGTTTTAATTTGATGCTAATGTTTGATAAGTAATTTTTTTCTTCTCTCTGGTCGACCATAGTGAAACCCCAAGTTCGCGTCTCGTTTTCGGCGAGGCTGATACGAGCATTAGGCTACGTGCAATTTCTCCTCGTATCCGTGTCCTAGCGTCGGAGTATGCGTCGCCGTCGGTATACGGACCGGAGCCCACCGGGGGCGTAGCGCGACGGGGATGATGCCGAGCGCGTGCCGAGGGTGGCCGGTCGGCACCGAGTATCGTCGAGCGTGTCCGAGGTCGGTCGAATCGTGGAACCGAGGGAACTTAGCGCGCAGCTCGAAGGACCCCGGTTTAGTCTATCTCCAGGCGCTAGACGCGACGAGTGCCGAGAGGGGTTGCGGCGCACGAGGCAGAGGGTTGCGCGCGTGGTTGTACGTCGTCTCGCTCCTGATCCTTCCCTGCGTACACGCGCACACACGCACACACACCTACCCACACAAACACGCGGACCATACGTCTTTCGACCCTTCCCCTACCTTATCCGCACTTGTCCGACTTCGCGCCTCCCTTATGTTTATACTGATACGCAGTCGGAAGCCGAACAGGTGAATACACTGCCCTTTTCTGGTCACGATAAAACGGGAGTGGTAGATCGCCTTCTCGTCTTACCGTTGTTCACCTGTCTGCCTGCCTGCCTGTCTGCCTGTCCGTCTACCTAACTGTCCGCCTACTTATCCTCTGATCTCTCGCGAAATTTTCCGAAGGAACTTGGTGACAGCGGCACCGTCGGCGGGGATGGACGCAAAACTGCGGAAGAGACAGTTCGCCAGGCATCGGCCGTGCACGAATCGGTCGGCCCACCACGTGGATCGCGGTCTCGTGCTCTCGTCGCTGGCACCGTTCGCGCTCGTCCTCGTCTTCGCGCTTGGTAAGTAGTTCCTTGACCGTACGCATCATCCGCCACATCCTAGAAAATTCGATCAATCATCGTACCATCACGCTTTCGATAACATCACGACGGTGATTGTAAACAAATTAACGGGCGAGGAAGCGAGATCGAAAGAAGAATCGCGCGCGTAGTTAGGGCATTTTATGATCTACCACAAACGAGATTTTTTTTCACATCTCTTGTTTTTCCAGATAAAAAATATTCTTGTGCGTGGGAAAATACTTGAAATTCTAAAATACATACCACTTGGAAACCGACATTCGGCTTTTCCGCGTTCCTAGTATAAAAATAGATCTAGTGTAAAGTCTTTCGTGTACCTTTCTAGATTTCTGAATCGAAAAGCCAGGGAAAATGAATTCAGAAAAGTAACATGGATACTTTTTCAAATCGAGGATTTAAATCCGTATTATTATTAACCATATAATTATTCTTGAAAGTTATGATTAATAACAGTATTTCATTACCACATTTAACAAACTGGAATTGCTATTAAGCTTCGTGATAATGATTTGCGAATACAACGAAACGTGTTGTTTCGACGGTGTAAGCTGGCATAGCCTCAGATTACCGAGATTCGTGATTCGTAACACGTTTTGCGAGATATATCCCGAGTTATAGTTTTAATAAGACACATGGGACAGCAGTTCCACGCGCTTCGTAGTCGTGTTGCTTCATAGAATTTTCAACTTCGCAACCTATCGGCTTTGTAACGCGTAACAATAACAATCGCTTGCTGTAAACGCGAAAAATATGAGTGTATTTTATTCAAAACAATATTCGCGAAGTTTATTTTATATTGTTACGATGTCGCAATTTTTTTTGTTCTGCAACCATCATTTGCACAGTCTCGTTTTTTTTTTTGCATGAAAACTACGACGCGCGTTAACCTACTATCGGATAGAGTTTTCTGAAAATATATAGAAAAATCGATGCAACAGAACGCGGTGTATTCGCGGAGAATTCAATTCTGCCAGAAATATCTTGCTGTACGGAATCAGATATTGATCTTACGGAGCGGAAGATAGCCGCCGGTGATAGCGATCGTGTAAACTGAGTCACTACATCGTTTAACAAAGTGGGTACAACAATATTCGCGCTCGAGGATAATCGCGCACCGCAATGTAACGCGAGAATCGCGAACCGCGGGTCGTCGAGATCAGCGGAGAAAGTACCGCAACAAAATCCATTTCCGCCATTCCCCCCGTTGCTATTGAAACTCAATGTTGTCGAGACTGCAAGCCAGAATAACAAGTGTCTTATTACGTGCGTCATTGGTCGTTAAATCGGTTCGTGAATGATATCAATGTTTAATAAAAATGAAGAGAAAAATACAAACTATCTATATAATATTTCCAAAATTGTTTTGAAATTGGAAACTCTGTGGTAAAATTGATATCGTGTTCGGTAATTTTCGTCATTTTGCATTCTTCTTGATATATTTAGCGCGAAACAATGTTGCTAACAAGTTAATCACGTTGTAATGCTAATTGTCTCGTCTTTCCCGTGACGCAAGAGTAATTTCCCCATCGATCCGATTAGGAGGCAAGTTAGCAGGTATGGGAGGAGCGCAAAGAGCACTTCTGAAATGCATCAGCTATGGAGAGTACTGTCTACCGGCGCTAATCGGTCAAGTGCCGTTGGTTGTAGAGTAATAATTGGCAAAACCAAATAATCAATTATGTTAGCGCGGACGTAGCGTGCTCGAGATTTTACTTGTGCTGTCGCTGACGTTGACAATATTTTAACGACCCCGCGATCGGTGATCGCTCACGCAAATTTTGTCGATATCAATTTTTCCACAACGGAGGAGAGGGGCTAGAGGGAAATTTTATTATTTCTTGGAACAGAGAAGGAAAGAGAGAGAAGTGAGACAGGTACCGTCATACAGCGCATATATGTATCGTATTTCGCGCAGTGCGTTGCATGAGAAATTTATGCCGTGTTAAATTTATATATTATATACATATACATACATACATCCCGGAAGTGCTCCTTGTCGAGTTATACGTTCCATCTGCGAGTTACACATCACGAATTTTCGAAATTCCCCGCGATGATCAGTTTTCACCAAATATTTCGTGTATCGTGCGCTCTGCGATAAAAACGTGAAACTTACCGGAATATCTTCAAGTATTCACGCTAAAAAATAAAACTTTGTAACGTGGCATACGTAATATGTTGGACGGAAAGAGAAAGAAAAAACGTTGGTAAAAGTCGAGAAAGTAATAAGGGACGAATCTCCAAAATTGGAATTTTATTGAAATTCAAGTCTCTTTTTGATTCATCTCCCCTTTTGGTTTATCAAATATTTCGTGTATCGTGCACTCTGCGATAAAAGAACAAAAGTCATCTAGTCTTAAAATAGTTAAAAAAATATATAATATTTTGGAGATGGAAAAGAAAGAAACGTTGGAAAAAGTTGAAAAAGTAGTAAGGAATGAATCTCTCGGATTGAAATTTTGTTGAAATTCAAGTCTCTTTGATGCATCTCCCTTTTGATTTACCAAATATTTCGCGTATCGTGCGCTCTATGGTAAGAAACATGAAACTTATCGTAAAGTATTCATGCGCAAACATAAAAGTTCGTAATGTAGCATAATATTTTGCACGAAAAAAAAAGAGAACGTTGGAAAAAGTCGGGAAATTAATAAGAAGCGTATCTTCCAGATTGGAATTTTATCGAAATTCAAGTCCCTTCGATTCATCCCCCTCCTGGCGTACTGGTTTAGCCTTATCGGGAGCACGCTGTCGCATAAATCAAAGTGTTTATTCAGTAGCCACGTAGGGAGTCGGGTGGAGAATGTGAGATGGTGGAGCGTGCACCTCGCTAATAATCTACGACGTGCCGCTTTTCTGACCCATACTTGATAAATATTGCAGAAGTACACTTTTGCCATCTCTCTCTCTCTCTCTCTCTCTCTCTCTCTCTCTCTCTCTCTCTCTCTCCCCGTTTCGTAGATAAAACCGAGAAAAGTCTCGAGGTCGGATCCCGGAGGTTTAGCTTTTTAAACTCAACTTGGACATTACTCGGAATTATCCGACGTTCCGCCGGTGGGGAAGGGGTAAATAATGGGATTTCGATATTTGAGAAATCTTGGCGAAAATGGCCGCTCTCTTCCTCGTAACGAGCAGATACCTAGCTTCGTCTCAAACTATATCAAAGTGGCGTACCACAAAAGATCTTTTTGAAGAAGCGAATTCCCCGGGCGAAGTTTAATCCGTCAATCCGTGAATAAGCTCAAGAGCCGCGTTTAGAGTTTCTCGACGAAACTTTTACGTAACGTACATTAAATTAGCTCCTGTGCGGATAAGATTATAAGCTATATCGGCGGCATAAAGGAGCCGCACCTGGGCTTCCCCTTTCCCCTCTCTCTCGTCACGTCACGTCACCGGCCAAGAAAGATAATTCGACACAATGTTTAATTACGGCGCGTAATTAATGGTGCACCTACGAGAGCAGTTCGCGGACGTCCGACCACTATCCATTCAACCGCTGAGTAATCCTTCGGACCACAATGGATCTACGACACGGAATGCGCCAAACCGTCGCCTACACGGGTCAATTTATCGCTTACCCTCGGACGGCAGAACAAGACATGCCTTTCGAGATGCCGTAAACGTTTGCCCGTGGCGGCGCGCAATGATTTTAAATCTCGGAGTCGCTATGTCACGGCATACCGTAGTCGAGAATTCATAGTGAACTGAAAAATAACCCAAAAATTCCTCTATTGATTGGACAAATAATATTTTATCAATTCAACTTTATTAATCCACATATGTGCATTGTTTGCAATAATAGTTCAAAAACACGTAATTGGATTCATTATTTGCACACGGAAGAACAATTTCACTGAAATACAGATCTCAAAATAGTTATGTTGAATCATTTGAAAAATTGTATCGGATATTCAACTTGGTTACTAGTCAGCTATTTGTAGCATCATGCTTGGACATCTTACATAATTTTTATGATGGCTCAATATAAAATTATATTCTGATCTGCAGCTAAATTTTCAGATACTATAGTAAAATTGTTCTTCCCATGCAAATTTAATAGCAGTCACTATTAATTACAATGATCATTGACCGCTAATTGGCCAAAAATATTCTCTCCAAGTCAGTAAAATCTTATTGATTTGCACTTTTCCGATTAATAGGAAGGGGGAGGAATGTATATGCTATATTTATATATAACTACAATCAGTGATAATATGCATAGAACGATTTTGCTGAAGTATCGACAAATATAGCTAAATGTAGATCTGAAAATAATTTTGTTGAACCATCAAAATAATTATGAAGGATTTTCAAGCAGAATGGGCAATGCTGCAAAAAATTTTGACATTTTCAGCAATCAGCTTGAGCGTAATCCTGCCTAATTATTTGATCAACAAAATTATTTTCAGGTCAGTATCCAGCTAAATTTTTAGCTATTTTAGCAAAATTGTTCTTTCCGCACACTGATTCCGATTTAGAGAGATGGATCAACTCGTTTACACGATTCGAACGAGTTAGCAAAGTATAAGGATAATTTTTTAAAGGTCCATAAGCTTTCTTGGTGAATCCAACTTGAAAATCACGTAGGCAAGGGATAATCTTAATAATCTATTTTGATCGATCGTATAATATAAGCCGAACGGTTTCAAGAAAGCGAAATGTCGAGTATCACGTCGAGGGGATTGGCCAGTGGATAGCCGCCGCGTGTGGTCAGCCGTTCCATTCCTCCCCCTTCCTATTAATCGGAAAAGTGCACAAAGACCGGCGCACACGGCCGCCTGTTGAATTTGCCTCGGTATATACCTGTCGATACGCGCTGCTTGCTACCGCGGAGCGCAACGTGGAATTGAAAATAACGCTATCGGAACGGTATCTAATCGGAAAGCAATTATGAGCCGTTGGGTTTAAGCCGTGGCACGTCGTATGCATGCCATAGTCATTGCTGTTGTTATAGCTCCAGCGTCGGTACTACCTCCGGTATTCCGATTTACGCTAAATTCGTCCGGTAAAATAGAACGCACGAAGCGATGAAGACCTTCCCTTTTTCTCCCCTCCCTCCCCCCAACACGGTGACAGCTGGTTTAATTAAATTTTACGTTCGATGAACTTTTTAGCATCCGCGATTTCGTTTTTTCATTTCACTCTGTGTTGAGCAAAAAGAAATTATGTTTTTGTACGAGTATACGTAAAAAAAATTGAGCTGTATCATAAATGTATAAGTTAGATTTACATTTATGTAATTTCTGGAAACTTATACGTTTACATGATTAACGAAGAGTTGGAGAATACAATTTTAGGCTAACAGAATTGTGACATTTAGACAATCATCAGAATTTCATGCAGATTCTCTGTATTCTTGTTCGCTGGCATGCTCCAATTCGTTTCATTCTCAACTCTTACGCTACAAGTAGTAGTATTCCGCATTACGCAGAAAAAGCACGCACCCACACACAGAGAAATAAAAGAGAGATAGAAAGATAAAAGAGCAAGAAAGAGAAAAAGGAGGGAAGAGGGCGTAGGGTCGTAGCTCTTGTAATACAGATCTTTCCTCAGCTTCTTTTTCTCGCCGGTGCCAACCGTGGAAGCGCGCGGCTGTCATCGGCAGTATTTAGTTTAAGGATAGCTCGCGGTAAGCCACCGAGCCCGGAATAAAGACGGAGTAGATAGAGGGTGGATAAAGAAGGAGCTCGATATGGCTCGCGGGAGGGTAGAGGAGGGGAAAAGAGCGGGGACGGAGAGGCGAACTTGGAAGAAGTTGCGAACGCTAGTCGACTCGAGGTCACCGCCGTCATACCGCCACAATACAACCCTATCAGGCGGCGGCAGAGGCCACCCCTAGTGGAGTCTCGTCGGTTTCATTCTTCTGCATTCCGCCCGCTCCCCCTTCGCCCCGCCATCGCGACTTCGACCCGCTTGCTCGTTCCAGCGCTCGTTTCCATCGGAGCCTCCTCTCGCTTCTCCGTCTTTTCGCCGGTGCACCGCGGCCTATAACGAGTGGTGTACCCCATCCAAGGCGTTTACGCCTCTCTTTTCTTTTCCCGCGTTCCTCTTTCGTCTCCGCCTCCGTCCCGTTGCCCTCTCATATTCCGTCTTTTTATTTCTTCCCTCGGCGTCCTCCTTGCCGCGCGCTCGCCGGCTTGATCTTCTCTCCTTTCTTTCTCCATTTCCTACTCTGCACCATGGGAATAAATGAGGAGCACACGTCAAAGTAAGAAAAAAGAGGACGCCTTTCTTGTTGTAAGCTCAAGCGCACTGGCGCTGGGTTGCCATGTTTTTCTACGGTGCCGTCTTCTTACGATGTAGACGTCTTCGCGGGTGGTTTCGTCCCCCGCGCTCGCTTCATGGTTTCCCAATGAGGTCTTCTCGCCGAGTCGGTTCGTCGACCGGTCGAGATTAAACGTCTTGGCGGAATGTCAACTCTTGGAAATGAATCTTAAATAATTTGCATTTTTTTTTTTCGTCGTTCAGACTTCGGTGCGCGCGCGTTCATGTACTTCTGTATCTGAATTCATAATTGTAGAACAGTCTTGACAAAGTCAACGAAGCACGACGACGTAACTGTGCGCTCGATACAGACGTCTCTGTACGTGCGGATGATTAAGGAAGGCACGTCTGCGAGATACGTCGTTTATCTGTGCTTCGTTTAGTTTCACGTTTTCTGCAAGCGCGAGCGAAATTTTCCAACATTCCTGCTGAATCGTCCTCCGGTACGAGGACGTCGTCTCGGAACGTTCAATTCCCTACGTGACTGTCGTGCATATCGCGCACTTCTGACGCATGTCCTTGCAGTAGTTTGAGTCGATGATGCAGTCAGACCGTACAGCGCGATGAGACGAAACTTCCCATAGTTCTCCAGCAGGCAATAGTTGAGATCATAGTTAATACGCGATAATGCGACAAACTCAAATCAGTCAAACACGTCGCAAAGTTTGTGAAATAGAAATATACCGTAATTTGCTATAAATTAGTCCAAGAATTAATACAATTTCAAGTCGTTTTATAATTAACTGGACAGACTATGCTACATTTTGTTGCAATTACTATTCTAAGCAGAAATTTGGTTAAATAACATATTTCGAGTTAAATTTTATCTGTTATCTTTATTATCATGAATTCATATACATTTTCTGCCTTCAAATAACAGAACAAAGCGGACGAAAAAATATGCAACATTAACGTTCCGTCATAAGTACACGGAAAGAATAATTTTACTGTAGTTTTGCTGAAGTATTTAAAAATTTAGCTGAATACAGATCTGATAATAATTTTTTTATAGTTTTTTAAAATAATTGTTTATCAAAATAATTATTTACGAAACTTAAAACTTAAACTAATTACAAGAATATCAAAACAAAAATTTTTGCAAAATTGCTCATCATGCTTAAACATCCTTTATAATTATTTAATGGTTCAATAAAATTATTTTCAGATTCGTACACAGAGAGAACAATTTTACTATAATATGGTAAATTGTATCTAAGTAAGAATTTAGTTAGATACAGATCAGAAAATTATTTAATGTTGGACTATTAAAATAATTATGTAAGACGTTCAAGCATGATGATACTGTTGCAAAATGTTTCGACATTCTGTCAAGAAGCTTAAACGTCTAACATAAATTTTTTAATAAGAGTAATAAAAAATTTTTTAATTTTTTAATGGTTCAACGTAATTATTTTCCGACCTGTATTTCAGCAAGATTTTTCTTTCCGTGTATCTAAATAAATTTTTAAATACTTGAGAAAAACCGTTCTCTCCGTGTATATGAAAGACTTTAGAGCAACCTTACGGACTATTTGAGCGGGTAAAGGAATTGACATAAAATAAACCCGAAGCGCGAATGAAGATTGAGAATTGTGCGTCCACGAGGGAACGAATAAAGCAGCAGAGTTAGCACGCGCGCGCCGCGAAGAGTGGTTGCGTAAATAAATTCCAGTTTGAACGGCTTAACGTGTATCGCACGGCAGCTACGTCTCTGCAGCGGCAGCTTTGTTAAAAGACGTTGCGCCCGAGGGAGTAACCTGAACGAGATACGGAATGACGAGAAGGAAAATAAGAAAGAGAACCTCTCTGGGTGGCGGCGCGGTTCTGGTAGCGGCGACAACGACGGTAGTACCGCACCAGGCAGTAATAAAACGTGACGGAAAGATGGCGAACAATAACGACGCTGCAGGTAGCTGGCTGGATATCTGCCAACTAAAATTTTCACGGAGCTAAACGAAGTATATACGGGAAGTTAGCGGACGGACGGAGAAGACGAAGGCGAATCGAAGAAAGGATAACGCGACTAGTTTGGCGTTAAGAACCTTAAACGCGCGTAAGTGCTGAGACTTCTTTAAGCCACAATTTCTCTCTCTCTCTCTCTCTCTCTCTCGCTTTTAGCTCGACGTTCACCTAGGTAATTGAACGAAAAGAAACAAAAATTGAAGGGCATTCGACGGCACAGCCCCTCGTAATGGCTTAGTCGAGCGAGATAAGAAAGGAAGACGTGACAGGTATCGCCGTCGGTATTGGGTACATGCCAATCGAACTTAAACGCGGCATCGAGAGAGACGTAGGACGGGCGGGAAGGCGAACGCGGGCGAATTACGTACGTGACGCGTGTCGCCGAGCGTAAGATTGATTATCTCCGGTGGTTAACAATTTAACGCGAGGTGAAAGCGCCGTGCAGGCAGGGCGCGGCGTGAAAATGCAAAAGATGCGCGGGGGTGGAAGTAAGAAAAAGGCGAAGGCGAAGCAGAGGATGTAGGTGGAAGAAAGCGAGTAGAATAGCGCAGAGAGGCGCGTAACTACGAGGGTACGGCGTAGGGGAGAACAATAAGGACGGTACCGCGCGGGATGTCTGCCAAGTAAAACTCGACGGAGTACGAAGAATAGGAACACCGAAGACCGCCGCCTCCTG
>QKQZ01053064.1:0-29119 GCA_003595255.1 Solenopsis fugax
TGTTTTACGTTTCGTGTGCAGAGCAGTGCAGAGTGACTTCGCCTTCTAGGTCAAGGCCCCTTTCCGAACGGACGCTCGTGTGGGGATTTCGCGCGACGCCGATACGTACCACACACACACACACACACACACACATATATTGTATATGTGCGCGCGATTACTTGTGGCGAAATAAATGCGCCGCGTTATCTTGCGAATGACGGCAAATCTCGAGGAGGTTCTTCTCGCTTCCGGAGTTCACGTATTCGCGGCATTCGCGCGCGCCTCACTTCCGGTGTTTACACGATCGCCAAGTTCTCGCGGCGTGTGTGCCCCCTTTTCCCTTCCTCGCTTAAAAAATCCAGTGAAACTAGACAAGGAAAAATCTATATAATCCTGTCTGGTTTTTGATTCGTAAACAACAGGTTTGGGATCTTTTTTTTATGTTATTGAATAATCCTCTTTTATCAATGTCCGTCCGACTGTGTTTTGTCGAAATTGTTATTGTTATTTGTTATCCTGCCATATTTTCAGTTTATATTTGATGTATTATGTAATACTTCAATTTTAGATTTCGTGTTTTATTTATGATCAGCCCAGCTGGATAGCATAAGTTATATTAAATATTTATGATAAATTTTTATGAATATTTATTACTATTTACTTTTTATATGTTACATAAATGTTTTATACATGTTTTGTATACACGAAAGAAAAATCATACAATTTTTATTTAAAATGTTATTAAAATACAAATTACACATTTTGTATGACATTTATAGTAAATAAGATTAATGTTTGTACTAATATTTTATACATGTTTTATAAATGTTTTTGTTATATTTACGATAAATCTTTATGATGTGTTCAATCTAAGATCACAAAAATGTTTATGAAATATTCGTAAATATTATAAAATATTTACAAATAATTATTGTAAATATTTTTTTAATCTTTTATAAATATCGCGTGTGCTATCTAGGGGCATTGAATAAATTAACATATACATATTTTCTTATTGAATTAAGTTAAATTAATTAATGACTTAAAAATTAATTCAGTTGCTTTAAAAGTTATATGAACGAAAAACTAATTCAGTTTAAAGGTACGTAAGGTTAAAAATTAACTTTATGTTATATTAAAAGCTAAGTTTGGAAAGCATTATTTATATTAAATTAGAATATAATAATTTTATAAAATTAAATTACTCTATATAACGTACAATGAACAGTGAATCGCCAAATAAATTTAATATTTTATTTATAAATTAAATTTATATAAAAGAACAAAATATTCTTTTTTATATAAAAATGTCTTCTTTTACATAGATGATTTTTCACTCATTGTTAGGAGAAAAGTTAATAAGTTAAAGTTCATATGTTTTAAAATTAACTAGGAGAAGTTAAAAACTAATTCAATTAAAATTAATTGACTTAATTAAATTAAAAGTTATTAACTTTTTACTACCCAATTAGTTGCTATCCAACTCTATATATAAATAATTTTAATATTTCTTATGCATACATTATCTCTCATTTTTAATATCATAATTTTCTGTTCGATTAGATAACTCGACAAGTTCTACAGAAAAACATACATGTTTACAATATTTAATTATGTAACTGTTTAATTATGACAATGTTAGGACACGATAGAAATAAATTCTCTGTAGTAGCTCAAATGTCTCAAATGATAACTATATTAAATTAGATAAATAATTAGGTAAAATTTCAGCAAAGTGTAAATTAGTTTCTATCATTTTCAATCGGTTTTTTTAACAGAAACACTTCGCTTTCTTCCTAATCGTCAGAAAATCGTTAATTCTCCGTATGAATCATGAGTTTTGCAAGAAAGTCAAAATTTCAAGTAGCTGCAGTGTTGCTCTATATTTTGCTACATATAAAAACAATATAATATCTGAGTTTGAAAACGCTTAGAATACAAAGTAGAGATGTAATACAATAAAAAATGTTTTCCGATTTTTTCACAACTGCTCTGGCGAGAAAAATTCTACAAAATTCTACACCAAAATGATAGAAATGAAAAACTTTTGTTAATTTTAGTAATTAAATACATATATTTAAGAAAAAATAAATATTTTTCCAAAAGATAAGTATTTCTACGAAAAAAACTAATAATTTCTATAAATTTGTATTTTTTAGTGGAACTTTGTAATTATTTATAGAAACTTTTCTCGCCAGAGTAAGCTACTTAAAAATGTGTACAATGTTGTGGTTCGTTGTAATTTGACAAAGTTTTACCGAGAAAATTTGTAGAAATTGCACAACAAAAATACAAAATTTAAAAAAGTGTTTCAATTCTAGAATTTTCGTGTAGATTTTTGCAGCATTTTATAAATTTGTATAGAATTTTGTACAATTTTTTTCTTCCAGGATGATTTATCAGGAGAAAAGTGGTACTGACGTAAATGGCTCACGATTTCACACGGCGTCAGTGAAAAACAACAGTTCACACGGAGAGTTAACTGAGCCAATTTCCGGCGCGACGATTAGTTCAAAGCGCGATTTAAAAAACATCACGTTGTCATCAAGAGCGACACGTCGTGAATTGTTTATCCTTGCACTCCTTCGTACGATTCATGAATTAAAATTTCATGAATTAAAACAGCAACAGTCGCAATAACAAAGGAAGACAACACGCGCAGTTTCATGCGTCGTCGATTGGAATAAGTCGAATGTTGTTTGGCGTCGCGATTTTCATCGTACGAGCTGTTTACTCGTGCGATGATAAGATCGCCAGACAAGGAGTGATTTTATTATGAGTGTATGTCATATGTGCGCAATATATAAATAAATCAAAGTCCAGCAAATAGAGAAACGTCTGACGCCTTTTTATTCGGAATAGTATAGAAACGGATGCGTGAGAATGACCGCTAAATCAATCTCGTGTTTTTTACAGAATTTATCACTCGATTGCCTCAGATGTTTTTATATATAGATTTATTTTTGAACGTTCCAAGCTTTTGACGTCTGAGATTCTTGTTAAATTCTGTCGAAGAAAGCGCTCGTTTCTTCAAAATAAGATACTCAAGAAAACACTTTCTTAGAATTCTTTATACATAATGTTTCAAAATTTCTGTATAAATTTTATAAACTTTTAGAACATTTTTTTATATGAATTGGAACATTTTTTTGAAAATGCTGAGAGTTTGCATTTTTATTTATATGTGTGAATTTTTAAAGATTCTAAGATTTCTTTCTATACTGAGAAAAAAAATTGAAGTATTAGCAAGCAAATGTTATTTATTTTTGACGTTTTCTTCAATATTTATTGCCTATAAAAGAAGGATAATTGTGATGAAATATATACATTTCGTTATCACAAATTTTTTGTAGGCAATAAATATTGCAGAAATGTCAAAAATAAATAACATATGCGTGTTAATATTTCAATTTTTTCTCAGTATGGAAAGAAAATCTTAGTGTGAAATATAACTCATCTTTCTTATTAACTGGTTTGTTTATTAGGATATTTTTTTGCGCCATATTTAAATATTTATTTTAGCGAAATAAGTTTTTAAATATCTTTTTGTCAATGTGTGTATAATTTTCGAGGGAAATTTATCTGAAGAAGTTTAAAGTATTTTTTAAAAAGCTTAATAAAATTCTTAAAAATGTTTGAAAATACTGTGAAGTGTCATGAGAATTGTTTTCTGTAGTAACAATTTTTTTTTAATTCTTCACACAATTTTTCAGATGTATAATTTTTTTTATAATATTTTAGAAAATTTCTCAGATTTTTTATACTAATTGAAACACTTTAGAAATGTTGAAAAAGTCTACATCTTTTCTAAAATTCTTTATATATGTGTAAATCCTAAAATATTCCAAGATCATATTCTATAATTTTCGAGATAAATTTATAAATTCTGAAAAAGTTTAAAGTATTCTTTTTAATTTTTATAAATTTAAAATATTCTTAAAATATGAAACATTATGAGAATTCTTTTTCATTATAAGAGACAAAGGAAATTCTCCTTGATTTTAGGTAAATAAAATGCAGATGGACTTTATTTCTTTAAGTTTTTTTCTTGTCAGACAAGTTTTTTAAGTGTCTTGTTCGAGTATGCAAGCTATGGAAAGTTCCGGTAATTCTCTATTTTGTAGTCAATAAACATTTGTTAAATTAAATTTTTAAAAATCTGGTATATGACAAATAAAACAGTACCCTTAGATTTTGAGAAATTGTACGATAATGTGTCGATTAGCTAGATAGAGAATTTCTAGAGGGACTCGAAAACTTCTCTATTCTATAATCAAACGCACTTGCGAAAGCCTATCGTACGATAAATGAAATAGTTAGGATCTTCTCACAATGTGTAAATAATATATTAGATATTAGAAATAGGAATTAGAAAATTTTTTTAGAATCGGTTTTCTCGGTTTCCATTACAGATAAGTTATGTTGTGTGTATGCGTGTGCGTGTCTTATGCGACGCATTTGTGTTCTATACTTTATCAACAATGAGATACTATTAAAGATTATTGACCCTGGACAAATTTTCGTGACTACCAAAGAGGCGTGGCGATAATTGAAGAAGGATGACATCATTGACTAGAAATTTAAATAGAAATTTATGATTGTTGACATAAATATTTGAATAATACATTAAATTCACGATTTTTTATCATACAAGTGTTTTATAAATAAATTACAAACTTACAATGCTATATTATATATATTACTGCAAAATTGCAATTCTTTTTGTTTAGTTGTCATCTCTATAAATAACGTGAATGATAATATTAAAATTGTAGTTTTAAATAAAAATTGAATATTATCGGGTTTTAAATATATATCTACGAAACGTCAGGCTAATAATAAATCATAAAATTTGTATTTTATTATCATCTTACTCTTAAATTTTTATAGTCACGCGGACTTCCGTAAGGTCATCAATCTTGTTAATAATTATTTATTCATATCCACTGTGCATTACATACTACATGTGTTTAATATTTATTCAGGAAACTAAATCTAAAATTTTAATACCTATTCCTAATACCCAGGGTTGGGTAGTAACTAATTCAAAAATGAAAAGTTAAATAATAAAGTTAAAAAGTTAATAACTTAACTTAATTAATTTTAAATAACTTTAACTAATTATTTTTGACACACATAAATTTTATTAACTTTTTTTCTCAATTAAAAGTTCATCTATGTAAAAGAAAAAAATTATGAAAAACAATATTTCTTTATTTCATTTAAACTTAATTTACAAATAAAACATTAAATTTCTATGATCTATATTTTAATTGTTTTGAATAATCTGACTTTAAAAAATTACGAATTTCTAATTTAATATGAATAATGCTTTTCAAAATTAATTTTTAAATTAATTTAATCTTAACATCACTTTTAACTAATTAATTTTTGGTTCACATAACTTTTAACGTAACTAAATTAATTTTAATTTTGATAATTTAATTTAAAAAATATTAATAATATACAATTTATACAACCTTGTTAATACCTACTATTTCTCTATTGTATGCAAGAGTCTTAGGTTTAAAAAACCCCTTCACATATTTATGGGAGTGAACGTTCGCCGTTAGTATTGTTTCCACGAAATTCTCATGGAACGTTGTACTCTCATTGCAGGCTCTATGATGTGTTTGATGTACGGCCATCGCTGTTACCATTCAACATGTATTTTATGACGCAAGGAATTATTGCTTTCAAATTCATGGACACCCTGGCCCCTGCAGCGTAAGTTATCAGAAGAAAATTATCGCTTTCGTTATTGCAACGTTATCATTGTTACGCTCATCATATTTCTGTGAACAATAATACGCTGAGATAAAATTCGCTGAATAACGCGCGTTATATTTCTGTCGTTTCAAATTATCTCTGACGTAGTTTTGTTTCGTTGCATTTGCTTACAAACAGCAAAATTGTTGACAGTGAATTCGATAAAAGGATTCCGTATTCGCGTATAATTTAATCTTGCTCTCGATTGAAAAGGCAGTATAAGAAGATAAATATAGAAACAAAACGATAAAGAACAATATAATAATCTTGAGATGACTATGCCTCATAAACGCGTTTCAGGGAGCATCAAAGGGTATGCAGCTGGCCTCACTGGCTGTGGAAAAATATGCTAAAGTTACGGAGCAAAAAACCAGGATTGGTAAAAATTCTTTTATTATATTTCGTAAGAGCGAAAGATCTTATAGGAAAGATTGAGAACATTCTGTTTACAATGTTTCAGCACTGCGCCATCCTTTGCCTTGTGGCCTTCTGTCTGTGGCTGCTCGGTCGCCACGTCGATCCAGTGATACTCTGGAGCATCGTAATTGCAGCTCTGAGTCTGCCGTTACCCCTGAAAATGTCTAACAAAATGAGGGACGGCATGTCATACGTAGTAGACTATGTGTCACACAGAGGTAAACGAAAGTGTCTGAACTAGGACTCGGACAAAGATTTGAATATATTCGACACATGTTCGATCTGTTCGAATAGTTCAAAGACAAAAAAAAATGAGCATCCAATTCGAACATTTCGGGCAGTTCGAATTTCAACAATGATCGGCCTAAAACCATTTCTTCATCTAGATAATTTTTTTATCTTTCCTTTGACACTAAGCTCAAATTCTCTTTCTTCGATTCTTTTACATATAATTTAACCATTTAATGATTTATATGTAATATCTTGCTACAATGTTTACACGAAGAACATGTTTATATGCTTCCTCTCATCTATTTTTCAGGATGGACGGCGGACAGCGAAATCGAGGATGAATTTTTACCTGTGGTGACAGAGGCGAATCTGCAGGTATTAAACCGAGTAGGGGAAACGGGCGATCAATCGCCAACTCCGACGAGCATGCATTCGGACACTCAGAACGGTATGCTGCGATAAATTTGTCCAAGTTCAAAAACAAAATTCAATTCCCGGTTCAGATATTGAAGAATTTAAATATTTTTATTTACCTTTTTAAAAGACATAGTCGATTCCACATTCCTTCATACTGATCATCTCATTTTTTGCTCGAGAATTTAAAGCAGAATAAACTCGTTCGGTTTCCTATTCATCGCTCGAATTTCTCCGTCTTACGTCTCGTCGCACGTTGTTTGCAGACTCCTTTTACGACGAGGATTTCATAGAGGGTCTCCAGGAGATAGCGTACCACGGTGAGGGTAGCACCGACGGTGTCGAACTATCGGAGCTGGAGCTCAGCGTCGGTGAAAACGATGCCGAAGAGGACGGCATAAAATTTCAGACCGGCCACTTCGAGAAAAGTTCCTCGTCCTCCTCCGAGGAGGAAGTCTTCGAGGGGAAAAAGATAATCGCAGTTAGTAGCGACGAGAGCAACGGCGACAGCGACTTTGAGATAATCGACAAGGAGGAGATAGCGAAAATAGAAATGTGATGAGCCCGATCGGCGCAAAAAAGTGAGGGATTATCGCGTGCGATTGAATTGAAATGATGTAAAGCTGAAAAAAAGACCATCTCTCTGGTCTCTGCAATTGGGCGCGAATGAAATAAAGAAAAAAGGATTTAATCGAGCAACGATAAACGATAGTGGCTTTGCTGGAAACACGATTGTCTCAGTCGAACGTGGTGGTGTAGGTTGAAATAATTAAAATAATTTAACTTTTAAGTCACATATTTGTCTCCCGATCGTAACGTTGTACTCGCGCGCGCGTACAAAGTATCGATCTTGGTCGGAAAGCGTGAAGACGAAAAAAGAAAGCAAGATTTATTTATTTAGACGAAGTCAGTCGAACGCCCGTATTCTTTTGTTCTCTACCGTTTCTGATCTTGCGCTACTCTCTTCCATTGTAAAGGAAGTAACGAGGAAGAGGAAGGCGGGGAGACTTGAGAATAAGGGGACTCAACTGTAGATATATTATATATGTTGCAATATGATACCGCTGGTATTGTATTTAATGTCTTGGATGATAAATAGGCGTATGTACATTTGCAATGTAATAAATATGCACCTGTGTACAAACGTTTCAATCCGAAGAGTCAGTTTTGACCTAATTGCTATGATTGCAACGGCGTCGTTATGACAGTAAGAAAACGCGAAAGGTACCTAATACGATCAAATAAGGGCTGCACTCCAGGTAGCGCAAACAAACATTTTAGATGTATAAGAATGTATTATATTGTAACATGTGTCTGTGAGATGTGTATAAAAAAAAAAAACAATGCGCGAGAAGATATTGACGAGGCGTTTGTCGAGTCTGACGCGTTTTTGTAGCCCGTTTATAATTGGTGTTTGTCGTCTTGCTCTTGTCTACGCATCTCGTATATTTGAAAATACACGACAGACGATACAAAAATATATTATTGTTATTATACATATATACAAAATACCTTACCTCACGTAACTTCAAAGTTTTAGCAGCCTTAAAAAAGGAGCGCGATAAAATAGATTCTCGTTTATTTCCGCGTTTATATGCGAAATAACAAAAAGGATCGACGTCAAAATGAAAGAGGATTTTTAAAATGTTGCTATAATTTATATTATTTATAATTTATTTGGATAAAAAAAATCTGATTAATTTGATTAGATGCCTCATACTTTGATTTCTTGTATATATACAGATTATGTACATAATTTTTAATATTTTTTTAAACAATTGTATTCCTCTTTTCGCATGATGCGAAATTCTTAAAATGTTTTTTAGAAACTTATTCTATTTATTGCCTGGTCCAATCGTCCACACTTTATATTTTTTTCTTGCTCCAAAAAACAAACGGTCGATCAGACAGAAACTCAGGTTTATATATTAACTATAATGTTTGCAGAATTACGTTATACATAGATTCTCCTGCAAGATCTCCTTCGAGTTCGCATTGTTCTCAAGCCTATTGCTCTCCTTATCGCAAACGTCTTGTATAATCTTTATCATCGTGTTATTTACATCAATCGACACTGTATTTACATCAAATGGCATCGTATTATTTACATCAACTGATGTCATATTACTTATATCAACCGGCATTGCATTATTTACATCGTTAGGTTTCAGATCTTGCGATCCGTCCTCTTTGGATTGCACAGGAACGATCGGTCGAGCGTTCTTCCTCTCCGGCAAAACTTTCAAGAACGCCTCTTGCCAAGTATTACCTTCTGAGACTCTTAGCAGTATCTCGAAGACTGAAAAAGTTCGATCATTTTTTTTAAATGCAAATCTCGACGCATAATTTACTTAATGTTAAAACTGAATTAAAAGCAACAGTAGCGAGCAAAAAATGCGTGATTTGAAGTTTTCATTATATTTCATTTTCTAGTAAAAATATCGACGAAATTTTTTTGTTATTCAGAAACAAAACTTACGAAAGAAAATTTAATAAATTTAAAAAATTATAAAAACTCAAAAATTATATATTTTTTTTTTTTTATTTATGAATATACAGAAACTTAATAAAAAAACAATTATAATATAAAAATATATAAATAATGAGTCAAACCACCGTCAGCTTTTACTACAGTTACACCTATTTAATATATTATTAATCAATTTATCCATCATGAGTAAAAAATTAATATCTTATAAATTATCACTAAAAAAAAGGTCCAACTTTATCACAAAAATTGTTTTAAGATATTTCCAATACTGTAATGTACTATAAAAATCTATTATGTTGTTGAATAGTGTGGATAAAATAAAATCGGATTTTTTTGCTCGCTATTTATATCAATTAATTCATTGAAAAATATCAAAACACATTTAATTTTACTCATTATTTCGTTGCGAAAATAAATCAAAGACACTAAAAAATTAGCAATACTATAATTGCTTTGGAAAATTTTCAAATCATACAATGCTTACCATGATCAATAGTCAACACTTTTCTAGCCTTCATCTGCAGGAACTTGTCTAATGGCAATCGGCCATGTCTAATACCCGCCTCCGTTGCCAATTTGTAGCACATACCCTACAATTTAAATTTTTAATAAAGACAGATTCTCGCAAAAACAAATGACCAATTGAAAAGATCTCACCTTATGTGCGTTGTGATCGACTAGGCCACCTATAACGTACACGCAATCGTGTTCTAGACAATCTATCACATTTTCCGACTCGCTCGTAAGATATATAATCTTGTCTTTGGGATAAACATTCTTATACGACTCCGTATGGAAACTCACCTACAATTCAGCAAAAATTATACGTTTGTCATATCAATTTTAAGTTGACATCGAAATCTATAACACAGTTACTGATGTTTGGTCTGTGTGATATATTTAATTTACTGACTAAAAGGTATTGATCAATTTCAAGAAATCAAGATGGAATAGCTTGAATTAAAAAAAAAATGAATATTAAATTTATTTCAATGACAATAATTCGAGAAGATGTACACTTTCTGAGTATTTCTGAAAAATGTTCCAATTATAAAAATTATGAGAAAAATTTTCACTAAGAGTGCATGTTCGAATTTGAAACAAAATCAGAACAAAATGAGTTTAGGTTAATATCACCCAGATTGATCAGCAGAAGGATCAACTACGACAAAGTAAGATTCATCTCTAATTAATTATGTTTTTACATATCACCCAATGTCACTCAAGATTTATTATCTCATAGACCTACCATCAGTTCCAGACGATTAATCATGAAAAAAAAAATACATGTTTAATCATAATTACGTACATCCCAGTGTTCATAACCATTGTGCTTCTCCATGCTGGCTCGCGACTTGCCAGTGAAGCTGGTGAGGGAGAATTGCATAGGTGCTGCAGCCCGCCTATTCAAAGTATAGCACCTTAGTATCTGCTTCGTTAGCTTAGCGATGTCCTTATCGATCATCAGCTCGTCAAACGATAAGTCGATGGTCACTGTGAGCGTGCACGCACTGGCTGCCATAGTGCTTTGCTTTAAAAACTTTCTGGACGGACCTAGGCTCAGGTTATTCGCACGCGCAAACGCGCGTTTTTCCCTCGCTTTAATCCTCTCTTTCAATCTGCGTACATATAAACATACACATAAATTATGAGCCAATATAAGAAAACTGTGTAAATAAATTTCCTTCTGTATAAAACAAAATTGAAGGGTTTCCACGCAAAACGCCAAATAAGAGCTTTTTTTTTAATTTTGTCTATTTGAATCATTCTCTATGGATAAACAATTTTATTCTAGCAAAGATCAAATAGAAAGTAGAAAAATATAACTACGAACAAGTAGTAAATTAAAATTTTTGTAAAAACCACACAAATCAAGTCCAAAGGTTCTTATTTTTCATTTTTCATCTTAAATGTCTTTGAAATATTGATCAAAGTCTACAGCTTTGTTTGTATATCTATTACACAATCAAAGCAAAATATCATGTTCATATAATGAATAGTTTGAAGATGAGGAATTTTCTCTTCTATTTTTTTGTGCTCTAAAAATTTAACTTTAGGATTTTGAAAATTTAACTTGTTTGGTTTTTAGCAAGAAACCCTTCAACTGTGTCTGATGTAAAAGTTACTAAAAAAAACTACATATTAAAATCTCTTTCTTGCAGATTGTTGCAAATTAGCGTGAAGACTGCATGAAGAAAAATCGCAGATATAACGTTAATTTTTTTTTATGTAGATAAGATTTATTCTAGGCGCCTCGAGAGATAAAAAGGTGCGACGGAGTCGCAATTTACGGAATTCCGTACATCGCTGCCGCGTGACATCGGGAATTCCTAACCTCTTCTCGCTCCTTCGCTCCAGCCACTTCTTCTCCCTCTCCAGCCTCTTTAATTGACGCTTGCTCATATTCGTCAGTCGCTTCGATAGTTCGTCCTCAACTACGACCGCATTGTCCTCCGTAGAATTTACGTCGTCCATATCGTCAAATAAATACTCTTTCCCGGTGTGAGCCACATGAATCGCGCTCGATCTGTTTATCTTCCCCTTTCTTCCCTTTGCTTCTCTTTCGCGAATCTCTGACTGGGAAACGCGTCGAATTTTTAATCCGCATTTAGCTAATTATTCGTTATTTCTAAAACAACATTGATTTTAAGCTACGATTCGTTAGCAAATCAATTTTGCTTCCTTCAGTCTTCAGGTTGCTTCAGGTCTTCACAAATGTACAAAATTTGAGGTTGAAATTTAAAATAGACTGCGTTCTGAAATATCACCCAAATTGTCCAATGGGTTCGAAAATTCTACTCGCCGGGTAGAGTAACTTTGAATGACCAATCAGGGCTGCGTTCGGAAACATTACTCGAACTCCCACCACGCCACCACGCTGTAACCGAATGGATCGGGAGTTTACCGCCATGATCTGACCCGCTGCGATCGGCGCCGCTGAGATACCAACAATATTCGAGGATTTCGCGAGAGCTTCGTGTGTGCGGGATTGTTTACGAGCTTGCGCTCGTTATGGAATGGCATAGTGCATCGTCGCCCGAGGAATACGGCCGTCGCCGTACACGAGAGCCCCGTCGGCCGGCCCAAAGAATGGCCCGATGTTAACCGTCAAAGCAAACCTACGAGGGGAGCCCTGTCAACGTCGTTTCCTTGTCAAACATGTGAGCCTTCCTCTGGACTCGCATTGCGACGTCACGCGTTGAAATACGAAAAAAAGAGAGAAAGCGAGATCTACATATACATATATATATATATAAATAAATAGATGTGTATATATATGTATGTATATATAGATGAATGTAATACTGTAAATAATGGTGTTTTGGGCCGTCGTCTATTCGCTGGTGATAATCCTGCGCTTCGGTTTCCTACAAGCAAGTACGTATGCCTGCGTAATTGTCGCGTATAATCGATGTGATAATGTAGAATTGTCATGCCTGTGAGCGCCTATTTGATATCCCTGTCTGATGTCCATTTTCTCTGTCTCTTGCACCAGAGCCAGAGTCGCAAGGTTACTGCGCTCCGTACAGTGGCAAGATATGCAAGAAGTACCTCAGTGGCATCGGGAAGGTCTGGTTTAACGACTCCAACGACAATCCTGGAGGATGGTTGAACGAGAAGATCACGGCGAACCTCTGGCTGGAGCTGATAGGGACCCTCCAGGAACCATGTCGTTCGGCCGCAGAGGTGCGACGCTCGAAGCTTTAAAATAGCTTTGATATCCATTTCTACCAATGTAGAGTAATTTTAATTTTACATTCTTTCTCATTTTTAAAACTGGGAAAAGATACAAAGTAAAACCAAGATCAAAGTTACTCTACAATGATGGAAATAATAGAAATTTAGAGATTTAAAATAATTTTAAAGTAATTTTGAGAAAGCTTTGCAGTAGTTATAAAGAAACAACTCAGAACTGACAAAAGGAAATGTTATTTTTACCTTTCTCTTGACTTTTTTTTTTTAGAAAATGCTCTGCGTGTATGCATTTCCACTGTGTCACGAATCGATGGGCCTACCACTCTGCTACGAGGACTGCATGGCGGTACGCCAGCAGTTCTGCTTCAACGATTGGGCGATCATCGAGGACAACAAGCAAAGAGACGTTTATATTCGCTCACGCGGACACTTTGTGCTACCGGAATGCGAAAGTCTGCCCAAAGTGAACAAGGAGACGCCCACGTGTTCTCACGTACACTTGACCGATATGAATGAGGAAGTCGTTACTTGTAAGTTACTGCGTTCAGATAATTAAAAAAAATATATGTTTATATACTCAATTCTATTATAAGGAATAATAAATTAGACTGTATGTGAGTAACAAACAGAGAAATGCTCTAAACAGTATCAGAGCTGGATCTCAGCTTAATATCTCTTGTATGAATTTATATATTTTTTAATTCTTCAAGCAATTCATCTCTTGAATATTTTCGGTCTTGAAACACGGTTTTAAACTGGACCAGAATGAATATCATAATATTAAATTGATAACTTAATGATATTGATACTAATAAGCTTCTAAATACTGAAAAAAATATATAAAACCCACAAATGTATAAATTCACACAAGAAATATTAAACACTAATATCTAGCTTTGAGCGTTTAGGGCGTTTCTCTATTTAATTCAATTATCAGATATTAATAAAGCAACTTCGATTGGTATTCATAGACGATTGCATCAGAGGCAACGGTAGATTCTATATGGGGAAAGTCAACAAGACCAAATACGGCCTGGACTGCCAATCGTGGAGCGCGCAGATGCCGCACAGTCACGACAAACCGCCCGATGTCTTCCCGCAGATTCGTCACGGTGAAAATTATTGTAGAAACGCGGGCGGCGATGAACCGTTTCCGTGGTGCTTCACGACCGATTCCTCAATACGTTGGCAACATTGCGATATTCCTGTATGTGGTAGGTACATTCGAGACGTACTAAGAAAATTCTTAGTCAATATATAAATTGTATTAATTATCTTCTCTTCTGTTAGCAGTAATATAAGCTGGACTGGATAAAACCTATTTAATTTATTTTAGATTTTAATAACTTTATAATTAGAATTTTTTAAAAATAGAATTATAAATAATATAATAGAATAAAATTTTATAAAAAATAAATTAAGTGGGCCTTATTCAGCCCAGGTACTTGATTAAAATTTTAAAATTAAAACATTTATATTTTTTGTCACTCTTTATGGAATGTATCTTTTACAAATCTTTAATTGTGTTTTATTTCCACATGATACATGACGGTTGATTTCACTTATGGTAAATAACAATTCGTTATCTTTTTTCAGATAATGTTACAACTAAAGTGGAGATCGAACCAAAAGACATAATGATGGACACACTGTTTAATAACACACTGGTACTCATACTGGCAGTGTTAGGTTTTATAATCGTAGCTGGTGCGCTATTGTCTATCCTGCTGAGTCAAAGACTACACAAACGCCACCGAGGCTACAATCCAACAGACAATCCAGTACATTTTATTCATTAATAATCATAAAAATATAATCTTTGTAAAATTATCAAAAACAATTTTATATAAATTTAATGATGTTTAAGTACGTAATTAAATTATGTAATATAATTTAATTCTTTTATTTAATTTATGAATTTCAAACATTTAATATATTTTAATTTAATTGAATATTTTATTACAATAATTTTTTTGCCTCTGCAGGACGTGAACATCGATCTGGACAAGTTGCCGAACAACGAAGCGTATCACAAGACGAGTGCGCAGCTAAATCCCAAGTTGGAGAAGCTGGAATTCCCTCGAAACAACATCATCTACGTGCGGGATCTGGGTCAGGGCGCGTTCGGCCGTGTGTTCCAGGCGAAGGCACCAGGATTAGTCACAAACGAGGAGTTCACAAACGTCGCCGTGAAGATGCTGAAGGAGGAAGCGTCGGACGATCTGCTGCGGGACTTCGAGCGAGAGGCATGCCTGCTCGCCGAGTTCGATCACCCGAACATCGTAAAGCTGCTGGGCGTGTGCGCGCTCGGACGGCCGATGTGTCTGCTGTTCGAGTACATGGGCCGCGGCGATCTCAACGAGTTCCTGCGTTCTTGCTCACCCAGCAACTACATCATCCGCGTGCCCAGTGCGGATGAGGGCGGCCCGACGGCGGGCGAGCCCTCGCGACTCTCGCATATGGATCTGATCAACATCGCGCTGCAAGTGGCATCTGGTATGGTGTACCTGTCCGACCGGAAGTTTGTTCACCGCGACCTGGCGACGCGCAACTGCCTAATAAACGATCAGATGATCGTCAAGATCGCCGACTTCGGGCTGTCGCAGAAAATATATCTGCAGGATTATTACAAAGGTTACTTTCTTCTTCTTACTTTATTGTTTTGAGTATTACAGTATTGTGACCTATGAAGGATGATCAAATGCTTCAAAAATTATTCGACAATTGTTTCCAATTTATATCATCTAAATCTCATAGAGTTAAATGTTATTCCAAAGAGTAAAAATAAACTTGTCGAATGTTCGAGTGATTTGCCATTAAGTAAAAGTAAAAATTCGCTCCTATTAGAATTCTATTTAGCCCTATAAAACATTTAAATTTTGATTCTTATTGGAGTAGTAAACCATTCGAACATTGCGCAAGCTCAATTTTCACTTTTCGAAGTAAATGATATTTCACCCTAATAAATTTAATATTTTTACCTTTCAAGTCTCATATTTCTTTGCGTAATGTTGAATCTTTTTTTTCTACTAATGTAATGCAGGGGACGAGCAAGACGCCATCCCCGTCAGATGGATGCCACTGGAGAGCATACTCTACAACAAGTATACCGTCGAGTCGGATGTGTGGGCGTTTGCGGTGTGCCTCTGGGAGATCTTCAGCTTCGCGCTGCAGCCCTACTACGGGATGACGCACGAGGAGGTGGTCAAGTACATCAAGGAGGGCGACGTGCTGCGCTGCCCGGACAACACGCCCCAGTCGATCTACGACCTGATGAAGCTCTGCTGGAACAGGCGACCGTCCGATCGGCCGACCTTCCGCACGATCTATCAGACCCTCGACGGCATCAAACAAGACCTGGAGGCGGAGTGCAAGTCGGACAGCGTCCCGCTACGCATTCGCGTGTGAACGTAATAATAACGGTAATAATCGATATCTCTCTTTTTTCACACAGAGACGCACAGCGTGAAATTTGTGCTGTTTGAGAGGAGAAAGAAGACATATGTTTGTTTCATTATTTTTCTTGAAAACGACTCCTATAAAAAATAAATTATTTTGTATTCTTTAATTTGTTTTCGCACAAGAAATTGATCTCTTTTTCATTGTGTGCATCAGACTTTTACTTTACATGAATAATCATGAAATTGATACGCGGAATTCAACGTTATGCTCATATTTATTTGAGTATTTAATCGGACAAAATGTCTTTGCTCTCCTGGATCGGACAGATTTCATTCTGCGTGACGATCAATTAAGAGTAAGGCACGTTACTTGATGTGTACCTACCACTTACTCTTCGATTACATTTCCAGCTAAGTAATTTTGTATTGTGTATCATGAGTGTGATGTGGAATGCCTGCCTTAGTTGGATCCGCCTCGATACTAAATCTGTTATCACAGTCGCGAGAAGTGAGAAAAGGACCAATGTATAAAACAGAGGCGCGATATACTTCTTCTATTTCTTCTGCTTCGGAAATCGACGTCCTCATCGAGATACAATACTGCTTACCTTTCTGGATCTCTTTTCCAGATTTAACTCGAGAAGATTTTCACGCTTGTTTCTATTTACTATTCAATAAGCTTCCTAATTAGGGCTGCCACTTTTTGTTGTGGTTTTCGGAAACTCGTTTTTTTTGCTAGTACAAATTTACAAAGATCTAGGTAATAGTTTTAAAAGCGTTTGCGGATCCTTTTATATTTTATTATTAGATATTTTTCTCTTTCTAGTCTCTTGTCAATAGCGTAATAACTCTTCATATTGCAATGCAAAATCCAAATCTCGGAATTTTAATGTAAGATACATCATTATCATTGTCGTTAACGCATAGAAAATATTGTCCAGGTTTTCTATCCTATATAGTCCTCAACTTTAACGATTAATATCTCAGTTCGCGGAGCAGAGCAACACTTTTTTCTGCCGGATTCGTTCATTTCGTGTAAAAACGCGACGATTGAGTCTAAATTCATCAATATTAGAGATGAGGTCCCTAAATCGAGTATTTACTTTTTATATATTTATATGTTTTATATAGAAAAGAGTTTAAATGCGATTTCTTTCCATTTGATAACGATCTATTGTCAATGGAACTAAGCGAATCCTTCAAGGAATTTCATCTAGAGAATGATCCCACTTGTCTGAGATACAATTTACACTAGTATGTTGTTAATTTTTCAGAACAAAAATCTGGTTTTTTTCTTTTAACGAAAAAAATTAATAGTTTTTATGGATTTTATTAATGAATCACTTATTAGAACTCTTAAAAAGTAAAAGAAACCTTGAAACCATTGAGGTAGAAAAAACTAAAGGCGACATCGTCTTAAAAGAAAAAAAATTATATTGGAAAAATACGACAAAGAAAAAATATGTTTTTGTTCCCAAAATTTCCAAGAATTTTTTTCGAGCTAAGAACACTAGTGTAAGATTCTTAGAAATATATTTGAAATTCTCTGAGACATAAGGACATAAGTAGAAGCATCAAATATACGAGACACAAGGACCTAAGTAGAAGTGTTGATATGCGAAATGAAAACATCACAATACCAATGGAGTCTTGGTCTAACTAGTGGTGAGAGAACTAGTCATCGGAACAAGGGATTCCGAGTTCAAATCCAGCCAGCTCCTTTAATTTTCGGTCTACAGATATCGAAGCAGCCTAATCTTAGGAGTATCTTACAGATTTCCAGAAAATATCTTACACTAGTTTACACAGATATATAGGACCTACAGTTCACAACGCCAGTTTCGAACGGCCTATTTAAAGGGACTCTCAAGAGAAAGATGTTCTTGATTGCCATTGCCTTCTCAAAGATAGCAGTCCAATAAAATCCGATGATTCTGATCGAATTTGAACTCAGATCTTCGGCATGGAAAATAAACGCACAACTCTCTGCACCACGATTGCGCATTAGATAAATATATCGAAATAATTATATTTATCTAATGATAAAATGATTCGCATACGCTTTTAGTGTGTTTGCTTAGGCGGTCCTAATCCACCGCGTCCGAATTCGCTTTTCCTTTGCGAGTGAAACACTATCGAGTCTGTACAAATAGTATAAAAGCGGTGTGGCTATAAAAGCGCATTTAACGACGTTATATTTAGAGGCTCCTTGATTGTTAGACGTGTGTTAGGTTGTTAGATCGTTTGCTGTACCAAAAAAAAAATAACAGAAAAAAAGACCTAAATAATACCTATATTTAATGTGCTGAGATATTAACGAGAAATGAATTATGAGGAATGTTAAGCGAATCGTCGAATGAATGTACACTACGGAGTACTTGTTGTAAATTAAGTAAGGACAAAAGCGCGCGCGTCGCGATATTCTCTTACCAACATGAGAGCCGGACTTACCGCGGATTCGCATGACTTTAAATTACACCCAGCGTTTGCGTCGCGCGTGATCTTGTTTTCAATACGCTATTATTGTTTAATGCCTAAACGTACTTTGCAAAGATACAAAGAGGAATGGAATCTTGCGCTAACGCGTCGCGCATACATGAGAGAATGTCCCGTAGAAAGAGTTAATCGCGTTAATCCATTTAGTTGTTTCTTATTTAGTAACTCGCGATCTTTTTGACTCGCTGACTGCCTTAGGAAGATAATTCGCCGTTTCGTTCGACCTGCCTGTGATTTTTAGCGAAGTGCACCGACTGAATAGCCCACCTCACCACTGCCACAATTGCATTCCAGGAAACGCGTTTATTGTTAAGTGCAGCGAGGAATTGTTTGTACCACACGCTGTAAGTGTCGTATGCAACGAACGTTCCTTTTTTTTTAAATGTTTTTTATCCAGCGTGTAATTTAAGAATATGCATAGACTGTAACAGAGTAACTCTTCGTTCTCATCGCTTTTATTTTAACGAGTTTAATATTAGCGCCGTTTCGCGCGTATCCGACTGACCGTCAAGAGCGAGAGAACATACGGTACGCATCTCTCAGTTTGGGAGTAAAATATTCTCGTCCCAACACCCCGGGGATGATGCTAGACTGCCATCGCGACTCCCACGTGTGTTGTCGCGCCGAGAACAAAGTCGAAGAATTTGTTTTCAGAACGTCTTGGAGCCATATCCTCGAAGAGCATCATAAAACGCATCACAAAACTCGCTCTAGTTTTTTTTCTTTCTTCTCTTATGCTCCAATCTTAGATTTTTATATAATTAAGGATTAGTATTCATAATTCGTTCTTAAGACCAGTTATTTGCAAGACCATAGACAAAGATATGTGCAAGGACTATACAGCAACAGTGTTGCTACCTTTGCATGTTATAAATGCATAGACTGAAAAACTGTACAAAAATTCAAGTATTATCTACTAGCCTAATTACAATTGACAATTGTAATATTTAGCATTAAGTTTTTATCAATAAATATCTTTTATCAAATGCTAAGGACTAAGATGATGAGAACATCACATATGCGTTATGACGAAAATATAAAATATTTGTTAATGTGTGCATATTTTCAAACGTATAAAAAAATATCTTAAATCTTAAAATGTTAATACAGTTCTGTAATTGGTTTAACACATCTTAAGACTCTATTTAAGTATAAGAACCGATTATAAATACCGGCCTTCGATAGTTTATGACATCTTAAGATTGTACTTAAGACGATCTTAAATATAAGAATGGCCAAGGACCGTTCACAGTCCTCGAGATTAAGCACCCTTTTTCTGCCTTCAAAAGCGGCTCAAAGGCATTCTGAAGACAAGTCTCTCGATTAACGATATCTTCCACACATATATATATATACACACACACAACGTACATACAAGCCTTTTTATATTGTATATTTGTATTCTGTGTAAGTAGTGCCGTATGCGGAGGTGCAGAATTTTCACAAAAAAAGAAAAAAAAGGACTTTAACAAGCAAATAACGATTGATGACACAGGATAAATATATATTGACATTCTCGATCATCGGATAAGATCTTAAATAAGACAATAATTTTTGTACGTTTTTATACATTTCACTTTTATACGCTTTCAAAGCGCCGATTGCTATTCGCGCGGAAGAGAAGAACATTCTTGTTTTGAGAATGTCTTCATTTTCGAAATATATAAATGTTGAAATGATTATGTAGCGTTAAACAGACAATTTGTTTACAGAAGAAATTTTATATAATTTTATCAAGAAAAATATATTCTTATTAATCAATATTTTCACGAATTGAAAAATATCAGATGAGAAGTAACAATACCTTTAAACAAGGAATTAAAATTTTTTAATACTATCATTATCAAACAGTCTTGTTGTGTACTCTTTAGATGACTATTATGATATTGAAATAAAATATATTACTGAAATTTATATAAGGTTATCAAATTTTTTAAAGATTTTATATTGTTGCTTATATGGATAATGTTTTTTAAATAGAATGTATTTTAATTTAATACTAATTTTTTTGTGCAGTCTTACAATTTTGCCAAGACTGAAAATGTATTATTAAATTGATAATTAATGTTGATCGAAAATGTCGAGAAAAAGAATGTTCTGAGTATACAAGATCGTCTAGAAAACACAGGAAAGAATCAAGTCCAACCCCTGACTAAGATGCTATTTATCGCAATATCAGTTTCTTATAAATAGAATTATTCCAGCCGCGCTAGTCTCGGGCTTTATTCTTTTTTTCTTTCTCCTTGCACTCTTCAAGTCGCAATTCTTCTTACCATAGCCTTTCTTCTTCTTCAAGCTTCAATCTAAAAATTGAATTTATTAAAATCAATAAGTTGTAATTTATTTATTTAACGAATGACTTTTCAGGAATTGACATCATCTTGATCAGCGAATTCGTTTTTATTCTTTTATCTTAGTATAACAAAAAAGACCGAACAAATGCCTTTTTAAGAGACTTTTTTGTGAAAGTTCTGGATCAACTTATCGGTGTAATAGGCGCGTGTGCGTCCGCGACCAAGAAAAAAAATTTAACTGCCACTACATGTAAACCCGTTGAGTTCGTACATTAGCGTTGCCGATGTATCGACGCGAGCCCCCGTTGTTCGGTGATCTCACGTGTGAATGTATGACAACCCGACGACGTAACGTAACTCGTGCGAATACTTCCAGCAGATAATCGATGTGTAATTGATTTTTGTAAATAATCGATAACGTGTCTCTATCACGAGTCTCTGTACCGCCTCTGACAATACCGTTTGTATACCTATATTTCTACTATATTTACATAGTACCAGCTGTACCGTTCGGATCGCTCTTTCCGTTGTAGACTCTAATTGTGTCCACGCTGAATCCAATAATCGGTCTAACTGTACCATGAACGCCTCGAGGGAAGAGAGTGGAAATCTCTACCCCGACGCGTGCAACCTTGGCAAGAAATAAACAACCAATTTCGTATTACTCCGGCCTACTCTACTTGCGCCTTGTGTTGCATATAAGATGTTTAGACATCCTCCAAAACTTGAGGAAAGAAATGTTAAATCAATCCATTCCTTTTCCACTGTCCTTATTTATAAAACAGCATATTTCCAATTTTTTCCTCATATCTTCTTTACTCAATATTTTTTCTTTCTGTAGAAAAATAAATGGCGCAATTACTGACAGTATCTCAAATATTGAAGATTCGATCCTAAATGCTTTTTTGAATGTGTAAATTATATTATTGCATAATTGTATTTAATTTTACTTGAATTCTTAAGAAGTCTATTGTTATAACATCACTAAAAGTAAAATCCTTTAATTTAAAAAAAAAATTTTTATCAGGTTTTCAGTATTTGAGACACTGTCAGTAATTAAACCATTTATCCTATTTGAAAGTATCACTAAAAAATAAAAATCAGAAATTAATGGGTTAAAAACGCAAACAGCAAAGCTATATATGATGTCTTATATTAATTATTCTAATACGAAAATTAACTGGGGATATCATTGAACACAGTCATGTCATTACTTGCATCATAAGTATATTTTCTGTAACCTTACGTGCTTTCCTTTCTATTCGTTCTATCTATGGAACTAATCTAAAATAATTCATTACTTTTTTTTTATAAAAAGCAGATTTGGTTTGCACATCTTGTATATACATGTTACGTTATCTCTTACGCTAATTTACGTGTGTACATATAAGTAAAACGCTTTATGATTCAAACTCAGTGGTTACAGTGCAAGTCTCTAGTCGCGATATTATGATATTACGCATAATGATGTCTCTTTGGTACGTCTCTCCTCCTCTCGTAAATGTATCATAAATGTAGTAATACTCGGCGTAAATGTGCAAAATGTGGAATGGCTCTTTTTTTTGGAAGTGACTAGCTTTTCTCGATTCAGTTCTTGCATTTTTACACGTCGGGCAACGCGTTGTATTTATGTACCGTGGTGAAAAATACTTCGATACATTGTAGAGTCCGATCATGGAGGCATGTACACCTAGATCTTTACAGTGGAATTAACCTGACTTCTCTATCTCTTTCCATTTTTCCATAAGAAATTCGCAAAGTTAGACCCTCCTAAGTGTATACACCCCTTAAGACCTCGAGATTTGCTAACTATAAATATATACATATATAGTTTGCAAATCTTATATATATATGTATATATATGTATAACATTACCTATCATTCAACAAGCAAAAACAAAAGTACATTTGTACAACTGATCTATATAAATACTGATGATATCTTAAAAAGTAAATAATTATTATACCTATTAATTATTGCAATTTAACTCTTTATACGCATTTGATATAGTGAACACTTAGGGATCTAGAAAAAGAAATGCATTTTGTGATACTTTAAACGATTCTTTATACGCGCATCCGTATACGTGAATTTCCACAAACGGAGCGCTTAAGTATTTCTCTTGGATCAAAAGTACGAAGAAAATGTACAAGACACGACTCGGATAGTTTTAAACATTTAAAAAATTCAGTTTACAGTTAGTAGAAATGTAATTTCATTATGGGAAATATTAACGATCTCGATAAGTCTGAAAAAGTTCAAATATTTATCATCATTTAACTAGAAATACCAACATTCTTTACTCGCTAAGAATCAAGCGAATGGATTACTGTAAAAATAAAGTAATGAAAAATCAAATATTTTATCAGGCTAAAAGAAATGATTGATGAAAAGTAAAAAAACTTGAGAGAGAACCTTATCCTTCAAACAAGAAATAGGATCATTAATGACCGTTCGGTACTTTTAGTGTTAATTTGCGTTCTATACATCTCTTCGCGCGTTTCTAAATCCAAGAGAGCTAATCGAGTGTACTTTTTCTAACGACTCGGTTTGCATACCGTTATCGCTGATGACTTGCAAATACATATACATGTACTTGTACATGTACAGTATTATCGCTTGTTTAACGGAAAGTACTTGAAAGTACATATACGTTCTACATCCTACGCTGTCATTTGCACGAAACGATAACGATAAGATTGTACAATCAAAACGCGTCCTTTATGTTCTGAAATTGTCGCACAGCCAAATCCACCGGCAGATCGAACTTGTAGCTGGTAAGGCGATCCAAGGTGTGAAACGCATCTTGGAAACCTGAAAGGTCTCGTCATCAGAAACGCAATTCCACTTTGCAATACTTGTTCTAATTATCTTAATTGTAACGTACCTGTTTTTACAACGTAGCTCCACGAGAGGTAATAATTTTCCAGAAGATACTGGCACTGCAGGATCAACTTCAGCCATATCACGAGTTTATTCGCGCTGAAAATTATTTGATACATTAATTGTTACTTATAATTAACAGCTGTGTAATAAATAGCTATAATGGACAATTTGATAGCTTGACTGCATTGTTACTCACTTTAAAGCTGCACATATGAACGCCTTGAAATGCGAGTCGTAACTTCGCTTGTACGGACTGTGGGAAGCGATGATATTACCTATAGTCGTCAGTAAGCTCTAAACGAACAAGATAGGAAGAAACATTAGAACATAAAGATAGCATTTAGTTCACAGAAAATCCAGAAAATACAGGCAAGGAAAGGATCTTCTGATACTATTGAGAATTTCATATTTTCTTCTTCTCTCCTGTCGCCATTATAATTTCCTGGATACCCCGGTGTGTCTCGTCTAGAAGTAGTAGCCTACCTGTTTCGAGGAAGCTATTCTTCCGGCTGCGAGGTCTAGGTTGAAGCTCTGCGAAAGCTTCTGCGCGGGACTGGAGTTGTAGCGGCGTCCGTTCTTGATCTCGTAATATTTCAGTATCAACTCCCAGGCGTGCATGAAGTTCGCCGACGTGACACTGCGCTGCGGGAAGCAGCCGACGAACGGCACCACGCTAGACCCGGAGCGCAGCACGTCCGAGGTCAGGCCGTGTTGTATGAGATCCCTGACCGAGGTGGTGAGGTGCTTCCTCACCGCGGACGTGAGCTTCGCGTTCGCGTGCGATGCCGAGTCCGAGTCGGACGTGTAATCGTTCTCGTCGTCGATATCGTCGACGTCCTCCTCGTCGGGATGACGCTGCTGTTGTTGCTGAATCTGCGACGTCTCCGCGATCGTCTCCAGAACGTGCTCCACGGCGATGTCCAGCCTCGTGCGCAGATCGCGCCAATTGTGCACCGGATTCTTGCTGTTACCGCCGAAGTTTCGGCGCACCCGTTCGCTGCCGCAGCCCAGCTGCGACAGCAGGAACACATGCAACAGCGCGACCACCTTACGCACAGTATTTAGAGTCCTGGTTCGATTAGCAGCATCCGCCTCGCCTTCGACAGGTCTCCCAGGACGTTCGAAGCGCCTCTTAGAGCCGTAGGTGGCCGACGAGGCGCCAGAACCGCCAGCGTGTACCGGACACGCGCACGTACACGCCAGAGTCTCCGTGCTGACCTCACCCTGAAGGTAGTTTATGAAACGTTCCAGGTCGGCGATTTGTGTCTTGAGTTGGCAGACCAGCTGCTCCTTCATCTTCAACGGGCTGACAATCTATCATATAATGAATATATAGTTAATTTAAATAATGATAAAAATAAATAGCACGTTACGTAACTTGTCTCAAACCACTGGATATCCTTGCAGTCACAATTTATCATCTATTTGAAAGTTTATTTTTTATAGCGGAAGAATCGCTTTTTCAAGAGAATCATTTTGACGTCATATATTTCTATAGTGAATTCTGAATTAAAATTCTATTAAAATTTACGTACAAAATTAATTGAAGTATAAAGTTTAATCTATTTTCTTTTATGAAGTGTAATTGTTTCTTATTTTTTATCATTATCGACGAAGAAACATCCAGTAGTTTTGGAATCAAGCATAGGACTCGAGATCAATTTATACGTACTTGACTTATGGCGTAATCAACTTGCCACCTGAGATCGTCCGCTGGTAATTTGCATAGGTCGTCGACGTCGAAGTTCAACTTTTCCTTCAGATGATCTGAAATTCATCGGCAGTTGTTTTACTTTCCGTCCCATCGCAATATGGATTTTTAATTGGCTGCAGCTACTCACTGATTATGATATTCTGCCTCTCTAGAATGACGCTCTGCGGTAGGTCGGCGTCACCCGTCTCGTACGCATACTTCTCCAGATCCTCCAGCTGAGACTTCAATTGGCTTATTAGCTCTCTCTGCTTCGTTCGTTGCAATGCCATTTTGGATTCGACCTCCGCGTCAGTGATCATCTATAGTTACGTTATGTTACGACGATTAAAGAGTTATCGAGTAATCGAGTAGTTGTTAAAATTAAATGAATAACACTGTGGAAAAACATTCCACTATGTTGTAGCTGAAAAAACTTTAGAAAACTATAACAGGCAACTCACAAGCGTATTGTCCACAACGCGTGGAGCGAGGAATTGGATGCGTCAAGGTATGAAAACAAAGTGGATGAATAGAGAAAAAAATATGTGGAAAAATTTTTATTGCACACTCGGATAGTATAAAAAGAACAGAAGCCATAAATATGGCTTACATAAACAAATAACACAGTGTACATAATTTGTAAAATAAGTAGAATATAAAAAATATAAAATATTAAAAAATGATTTAAAAATGACTAGATAAAACGAACAATAAAAAATGCGTCAAAGCCACAAAAAGTCACCAAACAAAGCAATAAAAATTTAAAGAATGTCACAAAGTAACAAGGGCGCTAAGCATATTCGTTTATGCTGAAAAGTTGCGGATAGTTCGCTTTCCAGGGTGGCTTACGCTTCGCTCGCAGGATACGGGGGAGATCGGCGTGACGGATCTGCTCTCTAATAGCAAGCTGTTCGGTACATCCGGTATTCCCCTGAACGCGAATTCCTCCAACTCCTTGAGCAGACTCTCCTTCTCGCTGGCTGGCGCGTCCACGATCTGTCGGAGACGAAACTGGACCTGCGAGCGTAAATTCTCATTAATTAACACAATTATGAGACAGAGATTGCAAAGCGAGTTTACTATCTGATCTTCTTACCTGAGCAAAGTGGGTAGTCAACGCTATTAGAGATGAGTTCAGCATCTCCTGTTCTTCTTCCAGCATCTTTACTCTTTCCATATCATATGCGAGGCTAGCAATAGAAAAATTATGTCATTTATAATTCCATGATTATCAAATATGATTTTAATATAGTTTTGTCTATCCTTTGCTCAATATGCAATATAATTTTTGTGCAACAATATAATAAATCTATTGTAAAAAGTTATTGTAATACATGATACATGTTTGTTATTCGTTTAAATTTTTGAAAGACGTAGCTCAGTTTAACTCATTTTCTATCTTTTCCTATCTCAGAGATTAAAATTAATTTACATTAATAGAAATGGACATTGAATGATCTAACTTCAATCAACTTATGTTTATTATTTCTGTCAATGCAGATTAACTTTAATTTTGGTTTAACATACTCTCTATCTTTATATTTTTTTGGAATGAGATTAAAATTAATCTACTTTGATGGAAATAGACATTAGGTGACCTAACTCCGATCGACTTATGTTCTATCAATGCAAATTAATTCTAATTTCAGTTTAACTTAATATCTGTTTTTTCTAATTCTTAAATCAAGATTAAAATTAATCTACATTGATAGAAATGGACATTAGAGTGACCTAACTCTGATTAACTTATGTGTGTGCATTTCTACCAATGATTACCTCAAGATTAATTTTAATCTTATGAGGTAATTTGCTAAGAATAGAGTTGTTTACACTGATGTACACTAGATTAACTTTAATCTCGCCTTGTCGTACCCTTGTGACATAAAGATGTTGCAATCTTTGAAAACTAAGGAATATGGGTCTGGGGGCCAGCCACCCCAAGGAGAACACACAAATCAGATCGACGTCAATTAGATGTTTATCAGACATGTACCAGACGTTTATTAATTTGTTATTTCTCCCTGGGGCCCGAGTCTGAGGCTCAAGGGTTACAACATATGTTATTGAGGGAATCCAGGCTTTACGTAGCATAAATTTCTCAGGGAAAAGAACGAGAGGGAAGACGAGACGAGGGAGAGCGGGTTCGCACTCGGGTCAACGTACTTGTCCACGTTTGCGTTGACATATTTGTACTCGTCCGCGAACTCGTTGTCGCCGTCGTTCGCGCCGACAGGGGCCCATCTCTCCCCGGCTGGCCTGCTCTCGCTGCTCTCGTCCGAGTTCTCGACCTCGTCGCTCTCGACGCAGAGCGTTGCCCGCGAGTGCCGTTGCCGCCGTCGCTCATCGTCGTCGTTCATAGTGGCCGTCATCTCCCGGTAACTGCAACCGCCGTCGTACGCCGCTTCGCCCACCTCCTGCTCGCGACAGCAAGTGACATTACAATACGGGCATATATCGATCTGACCAACTTCGTCGTACGCGCGTCTCGTCTCACATAGCCTACGTACCATGGCGGCGAGTCCCGGTGCTCCCGGTGCCGTCGCCGTCGTCGTCGTCGTTCCGGTGCGCGATCCGTCCACTCGCGACCGAATCCAAGCGGAACGCTTCGCGCGTTGAAATCACGGCACCTCTTTCTCTCTCTCTTACGTCGAAATCATTATTAATTGACCACCTGCGCACGTGTACGACCGAGATGCCGCGGACGTCAGTGGACGTCAGCAGCACAGGCTCGCGCAAAAGCGAGCTCTCCTGCTCCTCCCCACGCGTCCTTCGCCATTTAAAAGACGGACGGACTGCGCACTCACACGCGACAGCTGACGACGAGTCGAAGAACGGAAATGTGCCTGATAAGACCAGGGTCGCTAGATTATTCGGTGCCCCCCTTGCAATAGATAAATCAGAGCCTTGAATATGTATTTCTTTAATTCTTTCGTTAATTTTTATCTGATGATGATTCTACAAACTATAGCGTAAAATCAAAGTAAAATAAAAATATTGGAAATTTTTTAAATTTGGGTAATTTATAAAAAATATATTTTAAACTCTGTCAGAAATGATAATGAAATCGACATCGATTCAATATCGATTCGACATCGAAATAATCGAATCGATGTCAAATCGATGTCGATTTCATTATCATTTCTGACTGGGGAAGCAGGCTTCAGAAACTTTAAAATGATTTTTTAAAGAATATTGACGCAAAATTTCCCAGACAGCATACAATGTTTATAAAAGATTTAAATATTATATATATCAGAAATGTAATATTTTGCATAAATATTATTTTTAAAAAATAATTTAAAGTTTTAGGAGCCTGCTTCAAAATATTTTTTCTAAATTACATAAAATT
>QKQZ01053065.1:0-10717 GCA_003595255.1 Solenopsis fugax
AAATGAATAAAAAAAATTTTTATAATAAAAATTAATTTACATTATTAATATTATTAAGTTTTTAAACTAATTTTTTATTTATTATTATTTTTACTTTATTCTCAAAATATTTTATTATTACCAATTTATTTTTATTTTCTATTTTTCCTTTATTTTTCACTGATTTACTTATCATTTGATTTTTTATAGAAATTAGTCATTTTGTATTTATTTTTCTTTTTAATTTTTCTTTAAAAAATAAAAAAATAATCTTTTCCTATATTTTTTAATCCAAATTATTTCTTTTTTAGTTATCTATTCCTTGATATTAAATATATTATCTTTGATAATTTTTCTTTATTTTAGCTTTATTAATAAAGTTGAGAAAATTCTCCCATTTCATTTATGACTATCTTTAATTTCTAAATTAAAAAAAAATAGATAAGATGTTTGACATAATTTGAAATACTATTAAATTCGATGAACTACTTATTACGATAGATTTGCAAGGCTAAATTTTATTTAAGAGTCTTACTGATTGTTAACATATTGATAAATATATTGTAGTACAATAATCACTATGTAATAACTCAGACAGCACACAATTTTTATAAAAGATATACAAAATATTTATAATAATTATTTGAATATTTTATAAATATATTTATGAAAGCATTTATAATAAACATTTTTGTGATTTTAGATTAAACAGATCATAAAGATTTACCATAAATGTTACATAAAAATATTTATAAAATATATAGTTTATATTTCAATAACATTTTGAATAAAAATTTTATATGATTTCTCTCCTTCGTTTATATAAAATATCTATAAAATATTTATATAATATATAAAAAAATAAATCGTAATAAATATTTATCATAAATATTGTGTGCTGTCTGGGAATATAATTGCGATTAGTATAAACGATTCGGTTTCGTTATTATTATACATTACGATTTTTTTGCAGTGTTGATAGATTTTTCGAAAAAATTAGGAGTATGTAAAATGGCACAAATTGTATGAAATATTATTTCTTTGTCAGATCATATACTGGCCTTTCTCGATTTTAATTGTATTATATACAAATCGCGATTATAATTATTATTTGAACGATTTTAAATCTTTTCCTGTATTTCTTACTTAAAATAATATCAAATTAAATTAAATTTTGCTCAAATTGTTGGATTGATGTGAGCATTTCGCATGTACCATTAGTACTTTAGAAAAGAGGGATTTGCTTTGTTGAAGAAGGTTTTCTCACTCGCAGTGAAGACTCTAGCGGGCAGACACGCCGAATTAGTGCAAATTTTCTCCCAGCGGCCTGAGTGCAATAAACTCGGCCTGCATTTTCTGCGGCGCGCAGGCTAGACTCTCCGAAGTATTACGCGGTACCATAACCCCGATTATGCTATCTATAGGGTGACTACGAAATGTACTAAGTCTAATTTGGTTTAGATTGTACGAAAAAAAATGCTCGCACATAATCGATTTCTTTCTCTTCCTCTCTCTTTCTCTCCCTTCTCTTTCTCTTTCTCTTCCCTCTCTATCTCTGTTTCTTCTATCTGCCTCTCTCTTCCTCTCTCTTCCTCTCTCTTTCCATCTCTCTTTCTCTCTGAGAGAACCACTGAACTCGGAAGTGTTACGTCCGTGTCTATCGGGTGCCGCTAGATCGCTCATGAACCTGCGGCCCTAATGCGTACGATCAGTACACGGAGATAAATTCATGAACAATGGAAATTGAGTTGAATCCGTGTCAACCGTACTGTACGTGATGTGACACAACTCGTAACAAATAAAATCGCGTTGGCACGATAATTATGTGGCACATCCGCGAAAAAAATCAGCATTTGCTAAACGGAAAAAAAGGCATGACCATCATTATTTTTCGAACCGAAGTAGATCCTCCTCTCTTTTGCCCTTCCTATTATCAGCGCAAGACGATTTCGAAATACACTATCTACAACGAGTGAATTGAATATCATGAATTCTATTTTGCTTCTTTCGTTATATTTTTTACGCTGCAGAGAAAAAAAGTTGTTCACAAAATTTCTCAACTTGATTGAATTTCTTAAGTTCAGGCATTTACGTATTTAAATTAAATATAATATGTTAAATATATAAAGTTCAAGTATTTTATGTGTTTAAATCAAATACATGAACAAATGAACTAAAAAAATTTAATCAAGTTAATAACTTTTTTTCTCGGTGTATGGCGCTCATTACTTGCAAAAAAAATTGAAAAATGACCACCGCATTAAATCTGCTTCACACTTTGTTTTGTTGAAAACCTCACTCGAGGAATTGGAAATCGATTTCTTATTGATATAACGCGAGTATGGATGACTGCGTGGGCCATTATCATCGAGATTTGGAAGTCCGTCAGTGAAAGCGTGATTCACTTGACAAAATGAGCCGCGTTGGTGCACCACGGTCGTGTGCGGTCATTATGCGCGCTTCCTCATTCTCACTTACGCCGCAGCTTGCGGAATTCATCGTGATAAAATTCCCATCGCGGCCCGTGCGAAGTACCTCCGCACCTCGGATCGTCAGTGATCTCGGAATACGAGCCGAGTTATACGAGTGTTTATCGTAAGGATGCATCGTTAAATTCTCGTTTGTTTACGGACGAAGACCTTTTTTAAGCTCACGCAGTCGTATGCATCGTCGATTAAATTGTGAAATAAACTTCTAGAAACAACGAATTGTTCGAAAATTAAAGTTTGTTGATACATGGAACGGAACAATTTTTTAAACACTGAAGTGTCTAAAAAAAAGCTAGATACAGATCTGAAAATAATTTTGTTGCACAATTCAAATTAGGACATTCAAATTGGTTGCTGGAATTAGTCGCAAACCTTTTTGCAGCTTTGTCCATCATGCTTTTAAACGTCCTACATGATTATTTCAATGGTCCAACAAAATTATTTTTAAATCTAATTAAATTTTTAAATACCTCAGCAAAACCGTTCTTTTCGTGTATGCATTATACATGGAAAGAACAATTTTACTACAGCACCTAAAAATTTATTTAGATACAGATCAGAAAATAATTTTATGTTGTGCCATCAAAATAATTTTATAGGACGTTCAAGTATAATAATGTTGCAAACAATTTTGACAATTTTTCTAGCAATTTTTTAAAATGGTTCAACATAATTCTTTTCAAATCTATATTTTAGCAAAATTATTCTTTCCGTGTAGTCATAAGTAGGAAACTGTAAACATATTAAATGCGCAAATATAATGTTAAATAAAAAAAAACTGTAAACATACATAATCTGAGCACAAGATCTGTTTTGATCGATGTTGGCCATTTCTTGATTTAAATATGTTATACATTTCACGATCCTACAGGTACATTAAATATTAAATTCGATGTTCAAAATTTGAAAATTTTGAAAATTGCATGCAATGCGTTTAGTTAAACACTAAAGACATGTTTAGAATCGAAACTCTCGCTGGGCAAAAATTTAAAAAGCTTGACGTCATTGAAAAATACAAGTACTTGAATTCAGCGGATTTTTAGTGAATCTCACTCTGGCATTTTATTTAAAATAAGAAAACTTACATTTCGATATAAAGTAATTTATTTTCCATTTACTTATATCAGTGAGCACTAAATACGAGACTAATCTGTTATAAAAAAATTATTAAGGGCTATTATTGGCAGCAAAAATGTGGAATTCACGCGGGAGTTCTGGACTACCCGGTATACCGAGTGTGCGATCTAGATGAAAATTAGCGTAAATCGGCAGAGAATCGAATCGCGGAGGTCAAAGCGCGCATCGAGCGTCGAAGTATCACGAGCCGCGCGGCGCGCTCATGTACCGGGTGTCCACCGGCGAGAGGATGACGTCCGCGAACGGGAAGGAAGGCTCGGGCGGCGCGGAATCGACTCGGGCGCTCGCGTATATAGGAGGCTCGCGAGGCGAGGAGTCAATGACCGTTCTACATTGACGCGTTGCTCCGGCCCGAGTGCCGGCTGAGTTGAGTAAAGTCACGGCCAGCCGTCAGCCGTGAGATTCCCTCCCTTCACTTCACTTCGCTTCGCTTTAGCCTTGCTGGTCGGCCCAGCGACGGCGACGAGCCGCGCGCGAGTAGTAAACTCGTCACTTCTTCTCCGCGGCGCACCAAATTGGGATAGATATATCGGTGAACGATCGATTTTACGATAATGTGCCACGGAATCTGGCTACGTATGAAATATCGTAAAACTTACGGAAATATATCTGCCAATAGCTTAGACCACATTGGGAGGAAAAATTTATTAATAAACTAAAAATTTATCGACTAAAAAAATTATTTAATAATTCAAGTTTATTTTTTTGGAGAGCATAAGATTTTTCCAGATTTGGAAAGAAAATGTATTTTAAGGATGTTTTGATTATACAATAAGAGCTAAAAGTACCGAAATTTGAACTGAAGACTTCTCTAGGTTTATTCTTTTTTTTTTTTCTAATTAACAATAAAAAATTTGGTCGTGAATGTTCGAATTTTGGCCTCAAACTAGCTGCAAAGAAGAATACAATGAAAAATTTAATTCGTAATGGTTTTTGCAAAAAATTACTATATTTTGCTGCAGTTTTAAATAAGTAACTTTTAAACAAGTAAATGGATCAAAATGGAATTTTTATACGAATATAATATTTATTAGAGTAATATTTATTAGAGTTTTATTAATATGTATAAAAATTTTGATTTAATTGGTATTATAATGATACTTCATCATCAAATTTGCAAATAAATAAAACGCGATTTTAAAATCAAGAATAAACAAAAAATTAAATAACTTTTAAACCAATAAGTGAATTGTGTTCAAATTTTACACAGATACTCAAACGTAATATTAAAATATTCCATGAAATAGAAAATATTTATATTTTTGATAATGTTTTGAGTTATAACACATTCGTCTTTAAACATCTTAAAAAATAAATATAAGGAATATTGGTTGCATGTACATATACAATCTCTTCTTCTAAATAATTAAATGTTATTTTTAAAAATATTTTCGATCTTCTAAAATTATTCTTTTTTGGCATTAAAAATTTCTTTTTTTATTAATTTCTTAATTATTATATTATACATACATTAATATTGCTACTATTTTTTTCTTGTGAAAAAAACCACGCTGGACCTATAACTGTATTCTTTTATTAAAATTTTTCATCCGCATCAAAATACCATTGATTTTTGGTGCCTAGGGTTTTTTATTTGTCGAAGAGATAATTCTGCAGAAATACAACGCTCACGATTAAAATCAAAGTTTCAATTAACACGTTTGAAATATCCTATATTCCGCGATCACAATTAAATTGGTATTATCGATGCATCAAGGTCGCGTGCACAAACTGCGCCACGAAACAATAAAAGGTGACGATAAATTGTTTTGCCGGTAATATTATCGTGGGATGAGAAATTCAGTAACTTGGAATTCTTTGCGTTTTGATTTAATCGAAGCGAGCTGCCGATGGGAAGGCATGTTCTTCTTATGAAACTTTGAATTGTATAATCATTCCTCCATTATATTCCGTATCAGATTGTATTCTTAATCCGGCAAAAGGCAAATACGCGCTCTCCTCCCTGCCTGCCATTCGACTGTATACACTTTATTCTGTTAATGCTAATGCTGCCACTCGCGTTTCATCATTAACGAATTAAAGCGGATTTGCATTCGGCCGCTCGCTTTGACGAGAGAAACCACGAGGATAACTTTGCGATTATTTTATCGTGACGGGCGGAACTTTACGAAGCGCGGTTTCTACGCGCCTGATGGTTTCCAGGATTCGCCATTCGCCCTTTCGAAAATTCCGCGGGCGAATACGCGAGAATGCGACGATAATTAAAGTCGACGCGCGCTCGCAGCAAAGCGGATGAAATACCTGCGTGATCCCGCTGCGACCGGCGAGTACACAAAACCAGAAGACTGTAAAGCAGGAAGCGGTCCGGTAGGAAGATGCGCGAGCGACGCTTGAGCGCGAATAAAAACAAGTCCGTGGATCCGTTATCGGCTAAATGCGTCTCTCTCTCTCTCTCTCTCTCTCTCTCTCTCTCTCTCTCTCTCTCTCTCTCTCTCTCTCTCTCTCTCTCTCTCTCTCTCTCTCTCTCTCTCTCTCTCTCTCTCTCTCTCTCTCTCTCTCTCTCTCTCTCTCTCTCTCTCTCTCTCTCTCTCTCTCTCTCTCTCTCTCTCTCTCTCTCTCTCTCTCTCTCTCTCTCTCTCTCTCTCTCTCTCTCTCTCTCTCTCTCTCTCTCTCTCTCTCTCTCTCTCTCTCTCTCTCTCTCTCTCTCTCTCTCTCTCTCTCTCTCTCTCTCTCTCTCTCTCTCTCTCTCTCTCTCTCTCTCTCTCTCTCTCTCTCTCTCTCTCTCTCTCTCTCTCTCTCTCTCTCTCTCTCTCTCTCTCTCTCTCTCTCTCTCTCTCTCTCTCTCTCTCTCTCTCTCTCTCTCTCTCTCTCTCTCTCTCTCTCTCTCTCCGGCATTACCCTGACGTCGACACAAACATGATGGACACACGGTTGGAGAGGATTGAGTAAACGAGACTCACAGAGGCATCAGATGGTCGCGAAGTGCAAGAAAATGGTCCTCGCGTAGTCGCGAAGGGATTTTTTTCGCGTCGCGGATTTACCTACTTTTCTCGGCCAGCTGCCGAGACTTTTTCTACTGTCAATGCTGAAAAGTTAATCGTCCATCTTCCGAGCGGCGCTAAATTTAGTTCGCCAGGCGATACGCGCGACTCTCGTACTGCGAACGTATCCTTTACTCTCACCACGGCCATAAACGCATTTTACTATCGCCACGCTGCGCGCTGCAACGAAGGAGGTATACTTACCTAGAAAGATACCTCTTAGAATTTCCATTTTCTCAAGTACCCGCGAACAACGCTGCTGGAATATACGCGGGTGGACGGAGGGAGTGAGTCTTGTTCGATTAGCAATTCAAAAAAAGTAGAGACTACTGGGCAAACGATTTAAAAAAAAAAAAAGTATCCTTTAATTTCACAAACCAATAACAGAACAACGTACTTCAAAGTCGTTTGCAGCTTCGCTTTAATTTTCCCCAGCATGATTGAGAAATACTTATGTGAATTTCTCGATTATTAAAGAGTTTCTTATTGGAGAGTTTCAATCGGCACTCTAAGGCTATAAAAATCCGAATAATTCATTATTTATTATCTTAATTACATCAGATAAATTATTACCCGATTATTCGTATCTAATTCGTACACCCGAATGTGAAATTGGAGAACCCATAAAATCAATTGAGTTAAATAACCGAATGTTAGCAGATCCACCATATTTAAAGATACCTTAATTGGTAAATTTCCTTTCAATAAAAAGAATTTAATTAAAACTTTTATTATAATGCACTTTTTTCTTCGATAAAGGAAAAAGAAGAAAATAAGAGAGAAGTAAGATTTTATTGTAATTGATTCAATTATCGTGTTTCTATTGATATACGTCAATTATCCTTGTCGATAATTATTAATCAATCCATTTAAGTTCGATAAAAAAATTTTTCATCTTATGATACAAAAATTCTAGTGGGGAATATTTATTTTCAAAAAATGAAGAAAGATTGTCTTTTTAAGCGCAACAAAACTTGTAGAATATTCCGGCGAAATCGTTGAATGTATAAAGTTTGTAAAAATATTTTCAAGTTTCTGAGACAAAAAACAGCGAGATGACCGTGGCTCGTTTCGGTTAACTGTCGTATAATGTTACACTTGCTAGATAATTAGTCGGGGCTGCCGACCGAAACAGGATACAGCTGGAAGCAGACGGTAAAGAGAGAGTGAGAGAGAGAGAGAGAGAGGGAGAAAAGATTCCAGGATTAGGAAGGATTAGATACGCGAGAGCGCGTAATTTTTCGCATTTCCTGATTCTTCGGCGAGCGGCAAAACAGGCGACGGAATTATTTCGTCGTGTTCCATGGCGCGCGTTCGAATTGCATTAAGCGGATAATATGCCCGAGTCTCTCTCGGCGGCGAGTCAGCGCGCTCGTTCGTTATATAAGGTGAAAGGGCGACTGACATTGACATTGAAGTTCCGAGCCGCTCAATGCGGAAACGCATAAACTCCGTTATTTAATCTCTTTCGCAACGATTACGGGGGATATATCACTTTATCGGCGTGCCGAAGTTATGATTACACAAACATTTCTCGCCTTATCAACGGCTGAGAATATATCGTACGCAATGTGTATAGAAATAATAAGATAATTTTGATAATTTTTTAATCATGACGATAATTTGAAGAAAAATTGTCATTCACGTTTGCAACGTTTCCATTTATTGTCACATACTTTTGGAACTATATTTTACATGTTAAAAGGAATTGACAGTACAATTGAATGAAAATCAGCAATCGGAACGTAATAATAACGTTCGGGAAGCTTCAATCTTCCATTTTTCATAATTCAGCTATTTTCATATTTTGATATTTCAGTTTCGAAAAAAATCTCTAATATAATCAACGAAACCGCCTTAAAACTCCGCTTTTAAAATTTCCTACGGATATAATAGATGCCGTTTTTTTTTTAAACCAAGCGCTAAACTAGTAGTTTCCGTTTTTTTTTATTTTTCTAATTTTAAACTTGTATAGCACAGAAAAAAAAGTTCCACGAAATTTTTCAATTTGTTCAATCTCCACGATACGTATCATAGCTGCTTCGTTATTCGCGTTACTCGCGAAAAAAAAAGGATCCGCTGTTGCTGTCAAGCGCGAGATGCGCATTGATAGAGTCTCAATTTTCTCGCGGCCGTTCCGCGCGCGTTCGATAACCCCATCCTGAAAGCGAGAAACGTGCGCGCAAGATATAGAAACACACTTGACCTGCCTCACTCTCTCACGCCACGTCGAGCACAATACCCGAATATAACCGTTCTTATCTGCCCGCGACAATTTCTCTCCGTTTCGACGTACCACGTGCTGTTACCAGCATGTTATCAGTTTTGTCCGAGAAATTTTATAAACGCGCGTGCTGACCAACGCGGGAGCTCAAATAAGGGCACCCAAAGGGGTACATATATGTTTACATGTTTTTGAAGCTTTATCTCTACGTTGTTTAATTTTACTAATCTGTTTTTTTTTTCTTCCACAATTTTACACTTGTATTGCTCCCACGTAACGATATCTTTTTACACTTATCTTTTGGCAATACATGTTATAATTAAAAAATTATAATTGAAAAGTTTAATGGAAAAAACTGAAACTCAGTATGTATTTATAATAAATTTTCATTTTTCATCAAATGCGTTGAAAAATTTTGAATGAATTATTTTCCAAAAAATTTCACTTTTTATTAATACTTCCATAAAAATAATATATATGTAATAATATTGTATATTTTAATATATATTTAATTTATTTTAATAGTATATATTTTAATATACAAGTATATTTAAATATGTAAAAAGGATACAATTATAAAGCATTTTTATTGAATCAAAGAGAAAAAGATTCTTTTTGTTATATAAAAAAATGGTAAAATTAATAATTTATTTTTTATAACATAATTTTACATTAGACGTTATTTTAAGACTCAGTCTTCTCTATTCTTGACTTTTGTGCCACTTTGCTCTGCAAAAATGTCAAATATTCTACTTTAGCTAAAGTAAAGGAATACATCGACATTCATTCGACCTCTTTTATTCTAATCAAATAATCATTCGCGACCATGCAAATTTATTAGTCATGCGACGTGTCATTTATAGAAAAATAAAGTTAATTTCCTCATTTAAAATAAAATCGTACGCGTAAATTCATATGTCACTTAAGAGCTTAAGAAAAATCCTATTTAAATAAAACTTGGCATGTTATTTAATTTGAAGCGTTTGTGATTGTAAATTTCCTGTTTTCCGCATTTCTGATTGTAAATTTGTTAATTTAATAATTGTCTAATTAATATAAATATAATAGTTGCATAAATGGTTAATTAATATAATTATTTTATTAAATTCTTGTATAATTGTATAATTAATCAATATAAATATTTATTAAATGTGTAAAAAAATTGCTGTGAAAAAAAGAAGACGCGCGTAGCGTGTGCTGCTATATTCTAGTCTTATTTAAAAATTGGCATATTATTTAATTTGAAGCCTGTTTTCTCCGTTTCCGATTGATTAAATTTGTTAATTTAATAAATATTTAATTGTTTAATAAATATAATAATTGCATAAATGATTAATTAATAGAATTATTTTATTAAATAATTGTATAATTGTTTAATTAATATAAATATTTATTAAATTTATAAAAGAATCACTGTTATATTCTAGTAACATTAAAAACAAATTTAAAAATATTCATATTTATAAAAAAAAAGACATAAAATAGATACAGATGAAAGTTTTCAAATTAAGGAATAAAATATAAAATATAAAATGGAATTTTATATTTTACAAAGATTTTTTGGAACATTAATTATTGAACTAAATAATTAAAAGTTCAAGCATGAAATTAAATTAAAATTTAAAAATATATAAAATTAATGTACCCAGTAATTTCGAATGTGCTCTCTTTCCCTCGTTCTTTACTGGAAAAATTTCAAAAATCGTACATTGGAAAAATTGTTGAAAGATAAGAAGGAAAAAGTGCAAGACGTTCAATTGGCAGCGCGCCACGACGTGCGGCGTGAACGCGCGCAGCCCATTTCGGAATGAGGATGCCGCGCTGGTGTGCCGGTTAGCGCGGCACGAAGTGTGCTATTACAAAATAGGTTATGCAGCGCGCAAAGA
>QKQZ01053073.1:0-16273 GCA_003595255.1 Solenopsis fugax
ATATATATATATATATATATATATATTTATAAATATAAATGTACGCGGGCGGAAATTGCTGCAGAGGGGTCATTTCGCTGGCGCACACATCTCTGTCGCTGTCCCGCTTGTTTTATTTCGATGTCGCTCGTTAACCGAGCTTAAGCGAGCCTCCCCGCCCGGCTCTATTGTAATTAGCGAAACATTTGCAAGTCATTTACAACGGAACGGTGGGAAGGTGCGCGCGGGCGTGCGAAACCGTTATGAATATTCCACGTATGTCCCGGTCGCGCGCGCCGTGGGTGGTAGCGCGATATGTACTTCCGGAATAAACACTCGCGAGGCCGACGAGAGCTTCAAATTACTATCTTCTCGAGTTTCACGAAGTAGACGCAAATACTACGGAGTTTCGCGACTGTCAGATATACTACTTCGGTACATACGTATACACATTCGGCGGTAACCCATAGGATAGAATGTTTGACGTGACGTACCACTATTGATACAAAGATCGCGCATATATACATGTATATAAGCAAAGATCGATACAGAGAGAGAGAGAGAGAGAGAGAGAGAGAGAGAGAATGGGAGAGACAGAGACTTGAGAGGTACGTATGTATATACGTAGTAGTATTCATAATTGAAAAGCTTCACGGAGAAACGTTGTGAATTTATCGGACGGGACGTTTTATTGGAAAAACGCTGCCGCATATAGCTCGAAATGATAATTTTGAATACATCCGGACAAGGACGACATCTAAATGAGATGTAACAGCGATATTAAAAATTTGCGTTATCGCGAAAACGCGGCGAGTAAATTTTATGTTTAATTTTTAATCAAGCGTACTCGTTAAGGTACGACTTTCTGACGGACGAAAATTATTGTTGGGGGTGGAAAAGCGATTGTATCGAGCGCGAGAAATTATTTTGTCGGGTATTAAGTATGGGTTTTGACGGACGAGAATTATTGTTAGGGGAAAGCCGCATGCATCCCCCTTGTCGCTGCGGTCCGCGAAACTGCAACTTCCCGCTACGTGTACGTAAATTTCTCGCAAGCCGAAGGAAGCAACGGCATAAATCGTGGCGGAAGCGCGCGGTTTCGCAACAGAAACAAAAGGAGAGGAGGGAGAAAAAAAGGAGGAGCCCGGGCCTGGGCGCGGCGTGGCAGAGAGAAAGTCGGTTGGAAATTACAATATTCATTTCGATAAAAGGGAGCGCGGCGCGCGATCGTACATACGCTATTCTCTGTGTCCGAGGGTAATTTATTATCTCGATGCCCGGAGAATTATCCCGCTTTTGCGCCGCGGACTCTTTCACTGCGGACAGCACGTCCGGCTGCAATAAATACTCCTGTGATAACGACCGGCGCGAAATACGCCAATGATTCGCCCAATTAAGACCTGACATTACCGATAATTAGCGAAATCGTTATTTTGCGATAATTTGATTTAGGAAGCTCGCGAAAATATCGGAGGAAAACATTGACAATGATATCAAGTGGAGTAATCAAAGTCGTTACCCGAATCGGACAACATAATTCGCAATGATAAAATTAACTGCTATTATAACATCATTAAAGAGTAAATATTCGCGTAATACTCGCCCGATACACGCGAAATTTAAAACCGGTAGTTGTCAATTTTACTATTGGAAATTCATTACGCTCCATCCATTCTGCTCCAGTTCTTGTGTGCTCCCCATTAGAAACTTCTCTTTCTCCTCTATTTGTCTCTTTTAAAATTTAACCCTCATTCATACAAAAAGATTCTCTTTTAAAAGACTTACACACGTTTAAAGTTTTCAAATACAGGAGACGCGAATACGAGAGATTACACATTGAAATATATGCGGCGAACGTGCGAGTGAAAATAATATCGATCAACAGAGCACGATGTAAGAGAGAGGCGCGATTTAACCGGTCCTGAAAGGGTTATTCTATTATTTTGGATTTTTGTTGTAAAACTATTTTGCGGGACAAGTTGATACAGGATCGCGCTGACGAATGGGCACCGGAGGGTGCTGTTCGTGTGGAGCGCCCACGGGCGGATCTGGTATCAAATATTATCCATTATTAAACACTACAGAGCCCGGGCGCGTGTAGCAGCGTGCGTCCGTCAATTTTTCAATATTTTTCTGGCTTCGAGCGCCAGAGCGCTCCGAACGGGCGTCACTCATCCCCCGTGCCGCACAGCGGTGTATCGGTATAAATTCGCACGTTACCTTTGATACACAACGCGATGCGATATCATTTATCCGCGCCCGCGCGGATTTCCCGTTGTTACGACGCGTCGGTTCCTAAGGATATCATTTTTAGCTACTAATTATGAGTACAAATCTCGATAGCATTTCAACATTATCGTACATAAAAAGAACATTTTCTTTTTTTTGTTCAAGTATTCAAAAATTTAGCTATTTTCTAAATCTGAATCAATGAAATCTTATTCTGATTTGAAGTGCTATACTTATAACTGTAATCATCAGTGATTCCGAATAAGAGGTGGGTATTTTCATTGATCGGAATGAGGGTATTATCAGTGAAAGACAGTGCATGTATCACCGATTAATATATGGTATAGATACAAATATAGCACTGAAATTAGACTATTCTCTACCTTTCAGTGGATGACATACTGATCCTGATTTAGAGGGTAGATAAAGATCTGAAAATAATTTCATTGCACTTTATGTAGGATGCTCAAGTACGATAAGCAATGCTGCCAAAAATTTTGACATTCTAACAACCAATTTGAATATCCTATAAAATTATTTTGACAATAATTTAACAAAATTATTTTCAGATCTGCAACCCCAAATTTTAGATACTTCAGCAAAATCGTTCTTTCCGTGTATATTTCTGTGGGCAGACTTGCAGAATTTAATTAAAATGAAATTGTATCAGCAATGAGATATCGCTATTTTATTTGCACTCCCCCAAAGCCTGATTTCTTCCTGAAAATCTCTGGATTTTCAAACGACCTGAGCTTGAACTGCTCTACCTTGTGTTATCTCGAGCTACGATCTCCTTACGGAAAACCGTCGAAACGGCAGATCGGAGCGCATCCCGATCTTCTTGGGCTCGTTTCAGCGCGCGGCAAAGTAATACGCCGATATTTCGACGTACCTATTTCAGAAAAGAGAGGTAAGGGAGAATTTTTCTACGCCAGTGAGAGAGAAAAGGATGTACGTTTCGCGCTTTATGCGGCCGCCGCAAAATCGATCGTCGACGATCGAATCCCGCGACGGAGGAAACAGCGTACCTCTGTTTTTCCTACAAATTGAATTCGGCCCACGTTAAATATTATCGGTTATTAAAAGCGACGTCGTGTGTGCGCACGTACGTATGCATGTGTGCGATCTGTCGATATTTTTCTGCTCCATGAACACTCTTTGGAAATTTCTCTCTTTTTCTCCTCTATCTCTTCTCCCTCCTTCCTTCCCACCCTCCCTCTCTCTCTCACACTCTCTCTTCGGTCTCTTCATCGTCTCCCACCTCCCTGTCCTGCTTTGCCTGGGTTAATTCCGCGGGTTACTCGGTAGGGAAGGTCGGCGGTGTCGGTTTCCAGATCATAGCCACGCAATATATAGATCCGGAGCGACATATCGATCGACGTGGACGAGAACGGAATAATAATTTGCACTGTTATTGCGAACCCATCCGGGGCGAAATCAAACCGGGCCGGCGCGTTCGCCCTCTTGTTCCCCTTTTCCCAGCATCCCTATGTCCCGGTGTTTGGTCTTTCCCTCTCTCTCTCTCTCTCTCTCAGTCTCGGTCTCTTCAGCTCTTCTTGTTCATTATCTCCACCCTTCTCCACTCTCTATCTTTCTCTCTTTCTTCCATCCGTTCTTTTGAAGGTAGAGTAAATGCTTTTATTGATTCCCTCCACTCTTTTTCCATTCCATTTTTTTGCATCGTCCTCTACACGTACACACGTTAGGCACACGCTTTGTTCGGCGGATGAGTGGAACAGCTACGAATATGCGAATGACAAGTGGCAATCGATTGGAACTCATCGTCTCCTCGGCGGCGCCCAGCTTGTCGACGCTCCCAAAGACGCTTCGCGTCGATAGAAAAATACTCCCGACACGTACTTGCCTCGCCGTAATGGCTTCATCATCGTAGACGTAATGGCATTCTCGAGACAGTGGCAAGTGACAGACAATCCCGCATAATCTCATTCGACATATTTGATTTCGCTTAACGTTCCGATCAAACTACGAACCTTTTTTAATTTTTCGTGTAAGAAATAACAAATAATTTTTAAATACTTTTTTGCAGTTACTCCATTTATATTCATTATGATTTTTTATTTGTAACATTCATTGTGTAATTCACAGTTCTTCCGCATTCGCGTAAAAGTGATTTCATTTCGTCGGCGAAGGATTGATAAATAATTAATAAATTTCACAAATAACTCCGTACATAACTTCGACGTTATTCTTGAAAGACTTGTCAGACGAGTAGGGACGGTTAGCAGAACTGCGAGCGAGGTGAGCAATCCTGGCCGACGTTAGAAAAGCACGGGGAAAGTATGGTTTACTTCAAAAACTTTTTACCGATAGCATAGCCAGCGGGCACTTTAAATAATCCTTCTGCGCGCGGATATTAAATTTCTTACCGTGACTCGCGGTGAGCCAGTGGCGGGTGCCATGGTAGTTCGTTTAAGCGGTACACTTTGTCCGCAAGACCGGATTGCTGGGCATTACATATAAATACACACATATATACATTCTCTCTCTCTCTCTCTCTCTCTCTGTGTGTGTGTATGTGTGTGTATCTTGTGGTCCTATGGCCATTTAAACTCTAATCGCAAGTTCCGTCAAGAAGTCCTTAAGGCTAATTGAGACGACTTTTTCACGGAGGCGTTATTTCACATTCTGAAAGATGCGATATCGAGCGTGTCGATTGCGTTTGAGATTAGTTTCGTCGTGGCTTTCGAGAAAAAAAAAAGAGTAATGGACAAATAAGTTGCAAAATGTTGCAGATGGAGGGAAGCAAGGAGGAAATTTTTATTTAAAAAATCGAGCGCGCGAGTGTAAAGATGAGAATTCGTCTAATTAAAAGACGAGTAGGCGACGGCCGCGCGACGGTCTGTTTGAACAGACTTTCGATTGGCTCCGTCTCGTACGAGTTTCGTCATTAGCGGATTTATGGAGCGTTTCCCCCCACGCGGGACGTATTGAATATTAACGGACGCTCTAGTAAAAATTCTCAAAGTTGGCAAAGTGGTTTTGCGTTGTCGCTCGTCAACTTCGGGTACGCACAGGATGTTAGGAACGCTCGCTGCCTGCAAATAACGACAGAGCTTTGAATTTTAATGTACCACGGCGGTGCTTGCGACATCAGGCATCCGAAGAGATTGTATTTTCGCAAGATTAATCGTGACGGCGCCGATAACGCCGCCATTCCCTCTTATCATATAATTAAATGTCACTGAAAATAAAAGGAGTTTTTTTTTCATATTATCATTTCTTGCGGCCAGTACTCAAACAATTAATTGATACTATCAGTTTGGATAAAATTATATTTTTTATATTTACGGTTTATAGCGACAGTGTTAATTAAGGGTCAATTAATTAAGATATCCGCTAATTAATCGGCTTGTCAGAAAAATGTGAGCGGTTAAATGATAATTAAGCAGTAAAATACAAAATTCTATATTCCCAAAAGTATCTCCATTTGCACGGAGTGCACGACGAGAATTGTATGAACGCGAAGCATAAACGCGAGGAAAGTGATCCCTCATGAAAAAAATATGAGGCAAAATTGCGGAATAAAATATTTTCATAAGAGGCCGCGTCTCCGTGGAAGACCGGCTACAAGCTGCCATGTATACGTTCATTTAGGTAAGTGAGATACACCAGTCGTGTCGCGAAGAGTCGGGGGAAGGGGGGAGGGGGATTGAACTATCTTTCTGAAAATATTCTACGTAGCTATACGGGTAATGTGCACGGGACTGGCATTGTAATTGAGCTTGCAAGGGACACGCCGTTCATCCACCACGCATATTTGGCGCTTTATGTGGGCGTCTGATTATAAAGCGTATTTATCTGATACGCAGAACGTATTCATCTCCCTTGTATACGCGAGATAAGATGAGAACTGGATACTGGTCGGTTGCGCAATGGAAACGTAAGTTCAATGCTGAAATGCTCTTGAAATACGAAGAGATATCTCTGGTATCCCTTGTTCTATTTAGATAACTAAATAGAAGTGATGAACCCCCCAGAAATGACGGTCTAAAATTGGAAATACTCGAAAATAAATGTCTAATATCAGATCAGCTAATAAAAGCTAATGGAAGTAATGACAAAATCTTATTATTCATCTTGGAAAGCTCTAATAATAGTGAAAGTACACAGAAAAAAGTATCAAACTTTAGTATCACAAATTAAAACTAATATATTCTATGTAACATTCATATTTTATATATGCACAAGAAATATTGAATAAAACACTGATAACATTGCATAGATGTAATTTAATCTTTTTTAAGGAATTTAATAATCTTGAATTTTTCAACAAAATATATTTTTATTTTAATATCATAATAGTAATCTAAAGAGCACAATATGATCATTTTGATGATAACAGTAGTGAAAAATTATAGTCCTTGGTTGGAAGATGTTATTTTTTTCTATCCAATATTTTTTCTTTCAACTCATGAATATTAATTTCGAATAATAAGAATATATTTTTCTTGATGAGATTATACAAAATTTTTTTATATAAGCAAATTATGTCTGTTATATAATATTTTAGTATTTAACAAAATATCGAAAATAAAGATATTCTCAAACAAAAATGTTCTTTTTTTCCTGTGTAAGAATTTAGATATTTATAAAAGCAATAGTGTTGTATAAATTCCTTTTGCAGAGGAAGATCGAATATTCCATTAAATCACAGGTTTTACTAAAATACTGTACGAAATCGAGTTGGATTAGGCGCGTTATTTTCGTTATTACCTTCCTTCGACATTTTAAAGATATATCGCCTGAGCGTACTAGTTTTTTTTTTTTTTTTTCGGGACATCCTGTATAGTCGCTGAATCGGTACAAATCGCTCTTTGAGAGGACTCTCAGAGAAAATTATTTGCGTCGAATCGCTCGATGCCTCCCCTACGGTATCGATGTCGAAACGCAGCCCGCAAAAATAATCCAGCCCGAGGCAGGTAGCGTTTATACGAGCGCGACGTTTCTCTTTCCAGCGTTACGCTCGGACAGAAATATGGTCGATCCGGCAGCTATTTTCTCTGCGGTCCGGCTACAGCCGGCAAACAGGCCGGGGCCGCAACCTTCCTGGATTTTCTCTCCGCTCTTTGCGATCGCAGCGTGCCGATGCGGCACGAAGATCTTCGAAATGCAGGCGAGCGCGCGCCATTAATTACGGCGTATCCAATTATTCTTCGTTACGCGGATGATATATCGGCCAACCGATCCCCCATTTTGTTATATCGCGCGTCGAAGCTCCGACGCGCGCGCATTCACTGGGCGATACACGTTACGCTGCGGGAATATAATCCCTCCTCCATAACAATTATATAACAATGCTAATGCCATAACAATGGACGCGATAACGAGGAACAGCCTCGCGCGGAATATCGCTCGACGTATTCTCGCGTACACGGGGGGGGGCAGGGGGCACAGTGTCATATGCTACGCAGAGAAGACTCACAAAATAGACTTGAAACGTTGATACAGTAGCTGGTATCGATGAAATAAGAAGAAAAAATCTTGCACTTTTTGTTCAGTCTTCTTTTTGTTTTTAAAAAAGGCAGTTTCTTTCTCTCTCTCTCTCTCTCTTCTCATTTCAACGCGCTCCTGTAAAGGAAGAGACGCTTTTCATATGTTATTATTCGATATTACGTTTCTATACGTCCTATGTACCAGACGCAAATCGAACCGAAGTCACTGTGAACTTGTTAATTGCGGACTACTGTCTGATCAACAGACGGCATAATGCCAAGTCATTGGGATGCGGCAAGGGCGCTAGACAGTAGTCTAACCGCGTAGGCGACGTCGAAACAAGATCACTTCACAGTCGTGACTAAGCAGAGTCGGGGGTTACGTCGATTACTTCATTAATTAGCCTGGCCAAAGGTATTCTCGGTTTCTCTCTCCCTATCTCTCTCTCTCTCTTTCTCTTTCTCTCGCTCTCCCTGTCTTTCTCTGCGCTCGGACTCGCATCGATGGCTAATCCACTCTTGCGGGACTGCGCCGACACCCGCAGAGTTTCCGCTTTTTGCCGGAAAACGCGACGCGTCATCTTACTTGCCGCAAGGGGATCTTCTTGTCGGGTCGTGCCTTGGGAAATGTTTTGCAACGTTCGGATAATCGATTTTCCGTAGTCGTCCACCCTCTGATGCCCGTTCAGCCCGACGTATGTGTGGATTTTCCGTTGTAAAATTGCACCTTTAGTTAACGTAAGATTCACGCTTTCTTTCCGCCTCTTTTGGAAAAGTTTTGCAAATGACAAATCACTATTTACACAAGAAATGAGAAGAAATGCCACATTTCTCGGTCAAAGCTGATCTTGGTGCTTAATCATCTAGAGGCCGCATCGTCTTGTTATTAAAACAAATTTTCTTTCACTGATTTTACTCAAAAATGTCTTGTAAGTGAAAAATCTATTGATATCTCATTTTTTTTATTTTTTATTTTCTTCTTTGGTGATATATTTCAACGCTACATACACTTTTATTTTCAATTTTTGAGTGTAATTAAACTATCCCAAATATAGATCCCAAATTTATTAATACACAGAAAAAACAATTTTGCTGAAATATAATCTGAAAATAAAATTAACTTTTTAAACCATTCTATCGGATTTTTAACTTGCTAGAATGGCCAAAATGTTTGCAGCAACATTATCATGCTTGGGCGTCCTACATAATTATTTTAATGGCGTATAAAATTATTTTCTGATCTATATCTAGCAGTTCTAGTACAGATGTTGTAGTAAAATTGTTCTTAAAAATTTAGCTATAATATATACAGATCTGAAAATAATTTTGTTGTATATACCAAAATAATTATGAAGGACACTTAAGCATCGTAAGCAATGCTGTAAAAAATTTTGTCATTCTAACCAGCTTGAGCGTTCTAATTATTTTAATGGTCTAACAAAATTATTTTCAGATCTGTAACCAGTTAAATTTCTAGATACTTTAGCAAAACTGTTCTTTCCGTGTAAGCACTATTTTCTATTATTTTGTATGTACCTTCAGACGTGTTTCTTAAATTGTATGAAATACCTGTAACATTATTGTACCCGTAAGTAACTTATTCAACAGAATATACGAGCAAACCAGTAAACGATGATTTAACGCTTCGTTCTTTCGATTGCAAAGTTTATCCCCAGATAGATAAAGATCGCCATTGTCGACCGATCTCTCCGCGACACGAATCGCGATTCGCAAGTTCCGAGACATCCAACGGATTTAAAGCTTTTGTGGTGGGATTAAAGGTTACCCAGGGGTTAAGGGTCGAATGATAGAGCCAAGTGCTACCCTCGTTGCATTAATTCAACACGACTACCTCGGATACCGTGAGCCGTGCAGTATAATAGTGTGAGACCGTAGGAGCATTATTTTATTTCGTAATTCTCAGACGATAAATCTAGAAATGCGTTTTTACGCTTTAACCGCCCGCTTAATAAATTGTATCCTCGTAACGATGATGAGAGAGAATCTTTCCGTCATTTCGAGCACGAAAGCGTTCCTCGAGCTTCTCCTCTCGGCCCCACTCGCCCGCTCTTTATTTCGATAATTAAATCTCTCTTCTGCATTGTCTGCGATCAAAGCTCTCAGCCTGTTTCGCCCGTCGGAGGAATAATAAAACCGGAGCACTTTTAATTTATATAATTTACAAAAAGTCAAAATAAGAGATTAGTTCCCTTGATAGAATTCGACGACGTACACATTGATGATTATCGTCGTATTATATATTCGGAAAAATCGCGAAACGTTGCGTATGCATCAACTCTTGCAGAGATATCTTTAGCAATAAATTTCTCGCTGTACGTAGATATTAATTGCATACAGATATGCAAATAAATTTGAGCTGTTCTTTTTAATTTTTTTTCCACATCGAAAAACTGGACTAGCTGCACAAAAAATTAGATGTTACTTTCCGAGAACGCCAGCATACATTTTTCAAGTTAAAAATATCAGGTAAAATTACGTGATAATAAATTACGTCACGTTTGACGCGGCGGACGAAATTTATCGCTCGTACATCATGCGAAACATTGCTCCAAGTTTTCCCGCGTGCATGTTTATCCCGATAATCGCGTCGCGTCGTCCTATGTCGCTTATCCCCCCGAAAGCTGCCGCAATCTGGATCAAAGCCGTTGCAGGAACGTGCAGGCCGGCTCGAGGAGCAATCCTTCTTGCCGAACTGACGGGCAAACGTACGAGATTTCCTCGCCTGGCTGTTCTTCTATCCCGATCGTGTTCAACATCCGTCTCTTTTTTTCACCGGGAGAGCGGGAACGAAAGCGCGCGCGCGCTTCGGTCAGGATATCCCCGGGAAAAAAAGCTGGATTCGTTGCGACCGATGGCTCGTCGATCTACGATTTATCCAGTCGCGGATTGCCTCCGCGGAAATCGGGCCAGATCTAATTTCGCGCGCGCGACCCCGACGAGGAAGCACTATCTCTCGCTGATGGCTCGATCTCGTATCTCGCCGATCTCTATCCTTCTCCCCCTGGCTCGCCGAGTACGAATTCCGGCCGGCGCATTTCTCGGCCGTTAAGTGTCGGAAAACAGAATTACGAGGTCTGGGAATATTTTTCAAGTACTCGCGACGACGCTCTTTCGACTTAATCTCCGCTGGCGACCGCGTTAACTTACTCCGCACATTAATCTGATCTTCCTCAGAATTTATCGTTCATTTTGATATCGACCAATGTCGAATGATCGCGATGATGACAAGGACAGCTTACGCTTGTGTCACCCTAGCAATTACGGAAGGATCATTTTCTTTTTCGTCAAAAATCATTTTAAAAAGTTCTCGTGTTCGACAAGGAAATATTCTGCCGCTGAGCATTTGTATCTTCGACGGGGAAAGATAAATTGTCTTACGCATCGCTTTGCTCGATTTAAATTCAGCACAGTGCATTCCGTCCGTGAGGAGCTCCCTTTTTTCGCTCTAACTTCAGCTCTCCTTCCCGTAATTCTTAACTGTGACGTTTGAATAAAAACGCGAGACACGAAAATGGCTATAAAATGGAATTTGATGCGGAACCGTGGAGGGAACTCCACCCTTCTCTTACTTCCCTCCTCCCCCGCCTTTGTTTTCGCGAAATACCCTCCCCCCTTCCCCTTGCAATTACACTCGCGCAAAATACGCTGACTATTATTCCGTGATAAAGCAAACGTGTTTTCTCGAGTGTCATCCCGCGAACATTATTTCGCAACGCGGCGTCCTTTCCCTCTGCAAAATATCATTTGTTTTGTTTGCGAAAGCATTCGCAAAAATCTGCGTATTTCACGCAGGAGAGAGAAAGAGATAGGCAGAGAGGGAGAGGGGGAAAGAGAGAGAGAGAGAGAGAGAGTGCCGTTTTACAACCAGACCCACGGAATTCTCAGCGGGAAAACTCCGATAATTTCTGTCGTTATAACACGCGTTTTCCCTGCACATACATACGGGCGCATCATGTTATTCATACAAATTTTTAGAGCGATCGTAAAACACGTAATCGCTGAAAATGATAATATCCATCGCCGTGCTCGTTACGCGTGCATTTGCGCCTCGAGTTTCTAATGATTCGCCCGCGTTTGAGAATTCCGCGTGACGCTCATCGATAATTGTAGCAATTATAATTACAACGTTCCCTCTCCCCTCGACCCTTCTGCTCCTCCCCCGAATATAACGCCGTTTGTGGCACGGGACGGATAACGGGTGGCGCGGGCCGGATAAAATCCATTTTGCGTAATCCGTCATGTCCGCATTTATCCGTCATTAATTCAGCTGCGATTTTAATTGACAGAACAGCTACTACGCCCGCTCGCCCGCGGCTTGCACAGTGTTTATATTATCGATTTTGCAGTACGTCCACCGACCACGGACCAGGCGATGAGCGCGGCTCACTCGCGTCTACTCGCGATTGATGCAATGATAACTATGTCTGTCTGCGTCGATAAACCGGAGAATGCGGATCGTTAAAGCGAGATTGTACACGAAATTTCCGAAAATTCAGGTAACATCAGAGTGTAATATAATCACGACGAAACAATACGCGAACAATTCAAATTTTCATTTCAAAGTTTAGTTGTGTAATAAAAATTTTGCGCAACCTTGCAGAATTATTTTTTTTTTAAATAATATCTTCTTTCCCCTAGAATGTTCGGTTTTTCAAATTTTTTCTGCTAAAATTACTTTTATATACACCTGAAGCTGTTTTTTCAGGCATGATATTTTAATTTTATAAATTTAATTTTTTCTGCTATTTATAGATTTTCATTAGTGCGATCGCGAGAATTAATACAAAGAAATTTTTCAAAAATGTTAAATTTAATAAAATTTTTATTAAATGTACGCTTACATAGATTCTTCTCTGAAAATTTAACAGATTTTTTTCGTAATAATGATATTATGGCACATACAGTTAATTCTGTTGATCGAACGCAGAGCGAATTACCTCCGTTATTATATCGCCCTGAGGGATTTTATGACATTTTCCTCCAATGTATAATGGCGGTTTAATCAGCATCAGTATCGCGCGTGTGTCACATATAGGGTAGTCTACACACTTGATACGAAACGATTGATCAGCCGTTCCGTATTCCTTTCGATTTGGAAAGTAATGCCATAGGTAATGAGTTGGAAGATTGTCCGTGTGTGTTACACGGAACACGCATTTTTCAAATTTGATCTCGTTTCATTAAATAAATGATGGATCACACGATTATTCGGTTCCCTTTTCTCTTTCTCTCTTTACCGGGAATTCGGAATTTATTTGGCAAAATATGAAAGTGCAGATGAAATGTCCCGTGCGTCATGTAAGCTTCGTGTTTATAATAAACTTTCTGCATGGTTAAAGTATCAGGAATAAATGCGTAATGACGAGAATAATTTTGGGTTCCATTTGGCGCGATCTCCGCGCACTCATTCCGATCTCCCGAAAGGAATCAGCAATTATCCTTGCCGAACTTCCTGTAATCGGTCAAACGTCGAGCGAACGATGCACCGGGATTTCTCTATCGCTCGAAACGAAATCTCCTTTTTAAATAACGCACTTTTCGCATAAAGATAATGGCGTTAAAAAATTCAAGGCTCGTTCGCCGCGCTTAATCCGTCTCATCGGTCTCGACGGCCGGAGGGTTAATGCCGCACTCAAAAGAGCCGCATTAAATGTTTATTGTTCGTCTACTCAAAGGCCACTTCGTCTAGTCGTACGGCTAGTTTCACGAGGTTAACCTAGCGGGAAGCCAGCGACGGCACCGCAGAGAGGGTAGGCTAAAACCGGAGTCTAGTTTCGTTCGGCAGCGGCCGCCGTCCGACCCGGCAAGTGCCCATCCCTTCTGAATATTTTAGGAAATGCACGCGCGCGCGCATATTCCGCCTCACCCCGCGCAACATTATATCGGACTCGAAGCCTCCGGTGGAGACCAGGCGAGTGTGTGCATTCCTGGGTACAGATACACCCGTGATTACATTCGTATGTGCGTCCGGGAGAAATTATGACTCGAGAAAATTGTGGACAGTAAAACCGAAAAACACGCGGCAATGAAAGAGGGTGGAATTTGCGAATTCACAGTGCCCGCCTGTAAAATTCGACAAGATCGCGCTTCCAGCCCGAAACTGATCTTCAGGAATCAATGGGTTCTTAGAGTAAGATCGTTTAGCGATTCGATCAAATTTCATGCATCCTGCTGTTTTGGAACGCAATTTCGAGATTGAGTTCTTTTTCAACGATTTAGAATAGATTGTACAATCCTATTCGCTACACGAAAAAAAAAACGTAGCGACGCTATAGCTGGCTACGAAAGTTCAACAAATTAAAATTAGATGAAGAGAGGCTCTGAAGAAATTAATACATAAGAAAAAATTGCCGATAGAGCCAACACAGGGTGTTCGTGTGTAATTAATATGTATATTAACAATTAAATTATTACATTAAATTTCTCAGTATTCTGAAATCAGCCATACCTTTCACATTCTGTTACCCTCGATCGTTTTACTTGTTAAACAAAGCTCATTTATGTTACGATTGTCCAAAGACTTCGTTATTCAACGACGCGGACCATAGGTATCTACACAATGTCATGGCATCATTTTTCTTTGGACATACCAAGTATTTGCACTACACAGGTTTAATTACTACTGGCTAACTATAATTTTGCAACACTGTACTGGAGGATGATCCAAATTTCGGATCGAAACGTTTACTTTAATGTAATAATTCAACATTTAAAGTTTAACACTAACTAAACAGATTTGATAGTACAATAAAGAAATTATATTTAAAAGTAATTATAATTGTTTCTAGATATATATAATTTCTTTTCAACAACATTAAATTTGCTTAGTTATAAATGCTAAATTTGTACAGCGAGCCATAACTTTGCCGTTTTTCATACAGTTCCGCATACAGTTGCGGACTTTTACACCCGCTTCTATTGTCATTAAGATGATACAATGTCTCTTTCTCGTTTTTTAAAATCGCGAATTGAGACGACGAGAATGCTTACTTCGGTTTGTCCGGCAAATCGTGTTCGGCGGCCAGTCGCAAGTCCTCCAGCGCGAAATGGTACTCTTTGAGGGCCATAAAGGTCTCGGCTCTTCCCAGGAGTGCCAGGGGCAACGACAGACCCTGATCAACCGTCTTGTTTCTACCTGAGACAGATATTGTCGATACCGTGTGATTTGGGAAAATATTGCTGCTTGGTCTGGAACCACGCTCATCGATTACCGATTACCGCGAACGCGAACGGTTTATCGACACAAAGCCAATAAAGCCATGAAAACCGAACTTTCGACCAATTGACGTATGCTGCCAGAATGTGCGGTGAGTAAGATTCAAGTATTTATTCCACTTGTTGTGCGGATCTGGCGCTACGCCAAAGCATAGGCGATCGATCCGTCGACGCATATTTTAGACCTATTTTAGATCTACGCGCACATTAGGATTCATAGAAATATTAAAATTCATTTGCTGTGAGAAAGAATCGGATGGCGTTCATACGTAACATGGTTACAAATAACCTTCTATTCCCCGGCACAAATCATCGCTTTAATATAAATCTAAATTAATTAGCAATTAATAATTAAATCAAATAAATAGCAATTATGTTATATTTGTAGTAAATAATAATAATGATTTCATTAAACATTCGCGTCCTAATTATTGGAATAATAAAAATATTTTATATTAGCACAAACTAAGCATAAATTCAATAATCATTGATTAGTGTCCGTCTTTTAATAATCGCATCTAATAATTTAATAGCATCAATTTAGCGCATTTGTAGATAGATAATTCATATAGTAAAACGTCAATTTGTCCGGACAAATTGCAGGACAGTGATATATCTCTTGTCTATACAGAATTTCGAAATGAAGAAAAGTGTAAACAATATATTAGTAAAACATATATAAGGAAATTTAAATTAAAATTTTTTTCAATTCGGGTAATATTTTACTGAATTAATTAGTGACCTGGTTGAGGTGCACGCAGGACAGCCTGACTAAAGAGCAAAAGGGCCTTGTCATGCTCGCCGACGGCGGTGAGCTGATATCCTTCGAGTCGCCTGCGCCTGGAGATCTCCGCATCCTTGTCCCTGAAAAGGGGCTTCACCTTTGCAAGCGTGTCGGCCACGACGTCTTTTACTTTCGCGTCGGCGAAGACCGCCCTCAGCCGTCCCTCGTCGTCATCGATCCTGCCGAACGTCCCCGATGTCCAGGTATCGCCCGCGGTTTGCATCACGTGCCCGCTGAAATCGTGGAAGAATCCCCTCCTGCCGGAGCGCAGCGTCTCCGACGAGCAGAGGGTCCTGTAAAATTCATCCTGATCCTGCATTCTTGCGCACGGAGGGACGCCCGGCGTGCCGCGTCCCGTGGAAGCCCTTTGTGCCGCGTTCTTCTTCTTTCTCCTCCGTACTTCACCCGTGCTCCGTTAACGAGATTCTCTGTATGCGAGCGAATCGCCTTTAGACGGGCTGAAATACGGCCCGTCCGTTTTTATATCGCAGATTAGTGTATCCACTTAGTTTGTTACGATTGCGTCGCTTACATTAGCCGACTCCTTTTTCCCTCCATTTTCTATTCTATTTTAAGATACGGTTTCATGTAA
>QKQZ01053075.1:0-28120 GCA_003595255.1 Solenopsis fugax
TATATATATATTTAATGTCCTATCGATGAAAGCCCGATTAATTTTTCATATTTGTATCTTATGACATTTATCTTATGTCCGTACGATGAATATATGGTATTTAATGATCTTTCTGTCGTACAACTGTGTGTCGCTCGTATACTTTAAGATCTCGATTGGGGTTGAAACGTTTTGCAGTGAAACAAACTGGCTGAATCGACGTGGTCGCCTATATCCATGAGTTTTTGGTTTCTCTAAAAAAAAATCTGTGGCCATTTTTCCGAGTTCGTCAAAAGCGAGCGAGCTCGTGCGTGATGATACCAAGTCACGGGGGACGTTTTTAGGGTACGTCCAATTTCCGAAAACAGTCGGGTAGTAGCTCCCGCGAAAAACGAGCTCACGAGAAGAACACACATCGTTCGAACGCACCCTCGTTACCCTCGTCACTTTCGGTCGACGGAGAAGAAAAAAACTTCCGTGTAGTTGCGTTGACGCTTTCACCGAAGAGAATTCTCACTTCAGCAGTTTTATTCTCTCTCTCTCTCTCTCTCTCTCTCTCTCTCTCTCTCTCTCTCTCTCTCTCTCTCTTCGTTTCTACCGCCGCCTTCGCAATACGCGATTCTGAAACGTTCATCGAAGCTCCTTATTTCCAACACGACGTACCGTTCTTTCACTTTCTTCATGATTTTCTTTAGAGAACATTCTAGATTTAATGAAACTCTCTCTCTTCACATAATAGGTTTTAGAAATCCTTATCACTCTATTCAAAATGATTCTCTAATGTTACGAAAAATCGTAATTACGTGAATATTTCGCTACGTTTTTTTTTATTTTTATAATATTTTAGAACTTATTAACTTATTGCTTCTGAGTACGCAAAACTTTCATGTAAACTTATATTGTAATAATTCGAACAATTTATAATTGCGATATATACAGTCTCGTGCTAACTCGGTAAATCTCGCTCGTTTTGGATATTAATGGAAATGTTTTCAAAGTACGTAAAAAAAAGATGAGTTTTCTGATGACTATTTTTCTTCATGACCATGTTCTTGAAGGTAGCGAAAATCGGGTGCACGTTTCTTGAGTCACAAGCAAAAAGTCGCAATCAATCTTTATCGCGAGGTCGCTTATCAAGGCAGATACAATGATCGTGCTCGTGGGAGTCGTTTGTTTTATCGCATATAGTATATGCTCTACCCTTTATGCAATAATGCGAGAGATGACATAACAGCTGACTGCTCGCGTTATCCCCTAGCTATAATTCGCATTCAAATCATAATCGATGTCGCCCCTACTTTTGTCTGTCTCAAACAACATTAACATCAGATAGTTTACATTTCTACAATACTAGGACCGATTGTCCCACCTCTATCTTTTCCTTTTTTTCTACTTCTATCTTCTCTCTTTTTTCTCTTTTTTCCTTTCTTATAAAAATAATACGATTCGCATATAAACAGATTAATAATAATCACGGAAATAATTATATTTTATAGTATAAAGATAAAAAAATTAACAGTATATTTTAACAGTTGTTAAATTTAAGTAATTTTAGATATATAATTAAAAAATATTATTGCATAAATTGCTTATGAAGTGCTTATTTGTGTCTTTATTTAATATACAATTACAATTTGTTTCAAGTTATTTCAGCTGTTTTACGAAAATAAGGTGAAGGTCCCAATTATGGGTCATTTAAAATGATATTCATAAATTCATGTAAATTTACTGATCAAACATTTAAAAAAATTGTTAATGCATACAGTAAATATTATGATTTCAAACAAAAGTTATTATATATTCAATAAATCTATTTTGAATTTTGGAAAAATATTAAAAAAATGTTTATGTATAAGTTTCAATTATAGTCATTAATGTATGTTAAACATTAATATATATTTTTAATATATATATGTGTGTGTGTGTGTGTATGTAGAAAGTGCAGTAATTATGAATAATAAAGATCATTTTTACAAATGGATTTTAATATTTTAAATTACGTAAAGGCAATTTTTTATTCATTCACTTTTCTGATTTTTTTAATTTTTAAAATAAATACATTGTCTAAATATGAAAATATTACACATTTCTTATTTTTCAATCAGGAAAAATAATTACAATAATTGACATTTTTCCAATTGCTAATTGCTTCAAGGTAAAAAGTTCTATCTTTATAAATTATTAAAATTATAATATCATGGTATCCTATTAAACATTATTTTATAGATATCAAGAATATCAAATCGATGTGCGTCTGTGTTATAAATAAACCATGAATGATGACACGACGATAAATTTTTTCATTATTTTTTACATTATTTGTAGTTTGTGAACTTGTATATATGTACATTGAAAGTGCAGTACTTCGATAACAATAAAAATTTTTACAAATGTGGATTTTAATATTTTAAATTGAGACAGTAAAGTCGCGCTTTATAGCTAATCTTTTATTTAGTCACTTTTTTATGATTTTCATGGAAAAAAAATATTACGTGAGGGCAGGTTAAAAATATAATCTGAGCGAACACCGAAAAGTGTCAGAATAATGAATAAAAAAAAGCAATGACGAAGTTAGCCGTTTGGATTGGCTGCGTTAATTAGAATTGATTAATTTTCCTGCTCTGACCCTCCCGTTCGCTTTCAGTCGGTCTGAATATAAATTATCTGATGTCAGAGGCAGATCCAAAATGATTCGTTTAATGCTCCGTAAAGCGTTGACGTTTCAATAGTAACCCAGTGTAGTACAAATCAGAGTAATATATACACATATACACATGAAAAGTATAAATACAGAATCTCTTCTCTCTATCTCTTTCAATGCAACATGTACCCAAAAATAAGATTTGTGCTCAAAACCAATTTTAGCAATATTAATTAGAGAATTTTTATCACATTACTCTTACTTTGGCATATGTAATTTTTTTTATTTTTGACAATTATATTCGTCGAAATTTTGAACCACATTTCTTCGTTCGAAATATTCTTCTACATATATAAAAAAATGTTTAAATATTTCAGATCAAATCAATTTCGCACGTGCATATGGAACATTGAATTCAATTTCTAGTTATTTGATCGCTTTAAATGTTTAAACGCCTGTAAAGAGCTGCTGAGCGGGTCGATTATTAATGCCATCATCAAAGATGATTCCCGCAGCAATGAGTGTCAAACTGACGCTAAATTCGCACGACATTCAATCTTCGGGAGTTCTCCGGAACCTCCATGCCTAGAGAACGCGCGCAGACTTGACAGAGACGAACGAGCGCGAATCCCCGACTCTGACGCTCGTATGCATCTCGCCGAGTTCAGCAATTTGCATGAAGCGAAACGGCAGCGTCGTGCAACGTGACTGACTCACACACAAAGCGGTTGAAACAAGCCCTCCTCTCCCCTCCCCCCCTCCGATGCTGGAATTCGAGTAACGAACACCAACGTGAGAAGAAGTCCGAAAATGCTTTAGTGAGAAGCAAAAAGCGAGGATTATTGCTTGTCTTGACCCGATGACATAACAGGTAAATGGTTTGCCTTGTGAATATGCAAATTCCGTGATTATATGCATAATTAGCTTTATTTTATTTTTTCCAATTGCTGCGATGCATTTGAGGAAAGAAAAGACACTTAAAATCTGTCTTAATAGCAATTTCCGTATTTCTTCACAAATTTCTAATTTGTAATGAAAATACGATTATACATTAAGTATTTCTATTATAGTTTAAAATGTCGCATAAAGCAATTTTTTTTTACCATGATCTTATTTTCCGTGAACGGAATAATCTCTTGTGTTTCTAACACAAGACATTCTTGTTCGGGAAAGATTGAAAAGAGGTTGAAATCGCTACCCTAGAAATTTTTACGGAAATACAGATCTTTCAATCACGCTCCGGCGGATATGTCAGTGTCAAACCTTTCTCTCTTCAGGATATCGAAACGGCGTTTCGTAGGTCTACACGCGTTTCCAAATGCTTTCCACGTGGAATTCACTTATTTCGCTGCGCGTTTCGCCGCCTTTGTTCACCCCAGCGTCATGAAGCCGTAACAAGACGTTTCTTCACACCGCGTCAAAGTCGAGCATCCTTAACCCGGTTTCCATTCCATCTTCGTAACATCTCAAAAATTCTAAAGCATCTCGTTTTCGAAAAATTATGCACGTAACTGTGATTTTTAAGGAAATGCTTACGATCGCGAATTGAAAGTTGGCATTACACGATAAAATATTATAAAACGTATGATGAACTATTTATCTTAATAAAGTGCTATTTAGCTTAATAAAAATAATTTTCAGATATCTGATATGATTTATACTTAAAAGTTTTTCATAAAAAATAACACAACACAATTTAGAGTTTTAGTAAAAATTAATATAATCAATGAGATACGATACACAATTGTAATTGCTTGAATTGATCTTAAAAATTTCCCTATGTAATAAAAGAAAAAGAAATTTTCTAGATCTATATTGCTAAAGTAAAACTCTACACTTTTAGTGTCTACACAATGCAAATTCAAAAGATTCTGTACATCAATCGTCAAATTCCATACGTTTCTAATTTTATCTTATTTGAGAATGATCGACAGAAGATTGAGTTAGGACTAGGATTTTTAGTAGTACTTAGTGTAAGCCACTGAGCAACGATCCCATACATTCGACAGAAGTCCTTTCCGCGGTCCTGAGCGGAGATTCGAAGGTTTTCGGGAACAGGCACAATGTCGTGATCCTGGGATTTAGTACTGTGCAACGTTCGCCGAAGTGTTCTCCGTGTCCGTTCTACGTATGCCATTGGACGTATAGTAACGTCTCGTGTCAGCTCGGCATAATCCCGGGATCTGGAAGGCGCCATGGTCAGGAAACACGATCGGACCAACCAATTCCTTCGTCCTACCGTCTGAGGGGTAACCCGGTTCCATGAACATGGAGAGAAATGCTCTTTGCTTGGTCTCTATACCAAACATTTCTTCGATTTAGACATGGATACTCTTCCAGATTTTACGATACCCGTTTAACTTTGCTTGTTTTTCGGTATAACGAGAGGTTAGCATCTCGTCGTACAGCGGTTGATTTAGGATCGCTGCCGCATACTCTGATTGAATATAAATGTGTGCTTCGAACATTTGGTCACGCATTCATTGTGATGAAATGTTGAATATTATGGAAAACGTTGGATATTATACAAATAATCTGAATAAACCGGAGCAATGAGATGGTAAGCCGGGTGCAAAAAAGTCTTACAGACGGATAAGTGAAAAGTATCATGAATTATTAACAAAGAAAGAGATAGAAAGAGAGTTTAATATTCTTTTCTACAACTTCTAAGTTTATTCCATATTGTGATACACTTATAAGAAATCCAGTTTTATTTTAATCATAATCAAACCTCTACAAAAGTAAATATGTAATAGAAAAATAATTCTCTTTCAGAGAGAATTATGTTTCACTTTATTAATTTAAATTCATAATAAATAAGGAAAGTAAGATTATATGTTAATTACGCACTTAGAGATATGATTATTTGGTTTTTATATTAACATGTGTTTATTTCAAATAATAAAATAAATAATTAAGAAATAAATGGAATATAAATGTGAAAAATATGAAAGAGAGAGTTAAGGGGATTTAAAGGCTTCAAGTCCAGAATGTACGTATGTTGGCAAAACTTTCAAACAAAATATTTCATTGTTTTATTATTATCTCCCTTTATTAGCGTGCATGATATATTTTAGACATTTCTACTTATAATTTGAAATACTCCCACATTGCTTGAATTGCGTTTTGCTTTACATAATCCAGGAAAATTACGTTACATTTTCGGCAATATAATTTAACTCGTTGAGCACGCCCTAATAATATAATTGCTCCAAACATTTAATTGAAACAAATCCACGATAACCGACGAGTTTAACATGCGGTTCGCTTTTCTAACTTTTTAATGCAATTAAAACAATTTAACTTTCGCGCTGTTTAATGGGTCGACATTATTATCGGACGCGTGGGTGAGTTTGGTTTCGATATGGAACGAAGTAAATTATACATTAAAACGCATTTCGCGTTTTCCATATAAACGTTGGTCATCTTCGACGTAAACAATTTCTTGCGCAAATTCCATAATTACATTGGGATGTAATGAAGTGAATATTTCACAACTCGAAATGTGAATTTCACAATCGTCCGGAAAACAAAGTGATAAATAATAAGCGTCAATGGAAAACCGGATTATTAATTTCCATCGCCGCTGGAAAACGAGTGACAAAACATCTTTTGAAAGTTTATTTCTCGTTCTCTTTTTTTACTCTTGCTCTCCCTTTCTTTCTTTTTACCAACGTGAAAATGTTGCATACTGTTGCCCAGGTTTATCCGTTTGCGTAATTTTTCCCGAAGTTGACGCAGCGAGGAAAAATAAAGTCTCGATATGAGGGATGGCAAACACGAGTAAATAATTTTAATGGAAAAATGAAAGCAAAAGAGGCAAATCGAGAGGAATTAATACGTGAAATATAATTTAATTTTGCAAGCAGTATCGTGCTCGCAAACAGAATATAATTGGTTATCGATGTATAATGATAACATCTGCAAAGAATATTGACATATTTGCAATACTTTCAATTATTAATCTCTAGGATACATAAATATGTAAATTTATACTTTTAGGAATTTGTTTTTCTAACTCTAACAACATACATTTTTAACACATTTAAATTAAGAAATTTTTAAATTTAAAAATTTTTAATTCTATAAACACATGCCACTAGACTGTTTGAAAAATTTTCAATATTTTCGTAACAATTTCTCTACAATTTTGATATTAAATATGTATATTAAAAATTAAATATCATCTTAAAGTTATTTATTAAAGTTTGATCAAAATAAATTCAATAAGATTTTGTATTCCTTAGTGTACACCATTTTGTTACGAATAAATTTATTTTAATTTATTTTAACATTAAATAATTTATAATTTAAAAACATAAATCATCTGAATTCAATTAATTCCTCCGTTATTAGTTTTTTTTTCTTTTAATAAAACGAAACCAAAGAGACTAGCTCACATAAAGTTTTCTTTTTATATTAAATCCTTAAATTTTGAGAATTTAATTAATTAATTTAATTTAATTTAAAACGGAAAAGATAATTGATTCCGCTAAACGTATCTGTGTAACTCTTTAATTTAAATACTTAAAACTTAATTTCGATGGATTGGATTCAACGATAGTGAAAGTATGTACGCTGTATAAATTATGACATGTAAAACGTCAGCATATCGCAATTTTAGCTTGAAATAATAACTAGTATAACTCAGTTTCTATCTTATATGTATCGATTTACTGACTGATTAAAATGTATCAGCAGCTTTAATGTACGAAAAGTTTCCCGTACATTATTTGAGTTTTTGACATGAGAATATAACGAACTTGCTATAGTGCGGTCCAAGCGCATATAAAGCACGTTAGAAATCGAGTTCTTTCTAAAGCCGTACGAACCTAACGAGTTCCACGCGACGAAGTAATCCCTTTTCAAGATTTAAAAGCGTCTTCTTCCAGCCGAGATACTTTCTTTGCTCGATCCAGGTCAGACATTTTTCGTGTACGAAGAGGTCACCTTTGAGAGTATGGGATGTGTTGGTATCTTGAGATTTCACTTAGGACGTAGAAATACATTTACAAGTAAAAATGCAATTCATGTGCACGATATTTAGCCGTTGATACTTCTGCACGCCAAATGAATGATGTAATACATGTATGTACAAATACACAGAAGATTCATGTCTTAATCGCATGAAGCACTTTAATGCAACCACCTCATCTACAAAGTCTCTAAATCCATTCATTGTCTAGTTTTTCTTGATAAAAATGAGATTAATTGTGATTTCTTATTTCAACACTTTCATTTTTATGATTAATATTCCGGTAACTAAGTTGAATCAAAATCTTTTTTTTAGTAAAAACCATTAAAAATTTAAAATTATATTTAATACAGGAAATTATATTTACTTATCTATTTTTCTTTCATAAGTTTGTTCTATATTTTATCAGTTATCAAAAAATGATTGGTTTCGATATTTTAAAGAGATAAACGGTTGTATTAATAAAAGAATCTTGAAGGGAGTAACTTCAAGATATCTTACGTACATAAAATGCCTACATGTGCTCTAGATTCGAGACCAAATTTCAATTTAGCTGAGCATTTCAGTCACGTGTATCTCTGTCTACTTCGAGACTGTTTCCTCGCAAGGAGAGCATGAATAATTCCTGTGGCTTGGGACAGGACAGAATTCAAACGCAGCACAATTTCTGTTATAAAGCGACATAATTGCCAGTCTATATTTCGTCAACTGTAAACGAAAGTCGACGATTTATTCTTATTGTAAGATCTAGTCGTGTAGTCTATAATTTATAATTTATAATTAATCTAGTCGCTTTGCAGGAAATAAATTTAAAAGAGTAGTTTAGGATGTAACGTTTCCCAATTATACGTCGTAACATTTAAATAAGCTTGGCAAACTTTACGGGACTTAATTATACTTTGAGGAAACAAAGTTACCAAGTCACAAATATGTTTGCGCAAATAAAACGGGTAAACGATTAGTTATACAATAGTAGCGGAGAAATAACATTTTGCTAAAAGAATACTGTTTGCTTCGCAAATATGTGGAAATTTTTCGCGATTTATTCGACGAAATCTTTTCTACGACATAATCCTTGCCTTGAATAGCGTTTACGGTGGCGCAAAGCATCTTTTAATACACACGGAAAACGAGATTGGCCATTTTCGGTTTATCGCGACAAACGCGCGTGTACAGGAAGCGAAAAGGGCTTGACGCCACGAATGATTCGTTCGAATTTAAATTCCGAGGAGTTCCGAAATCTCACTCGTATAGATCTTCTTCGCAGTAGAAGGCACGTTGTTGCGTGGATGTATTCCGAAAGCCGACCGACCGTGGGTCCATTTGTCAAGATGCGGCAAGAAATGGGTGGAATTTCGGTCCGTTCGTCACTGGCCGACCATACGATTAATTGAACGCGTTCGCGGTGCGCCAGCCTTTGCTTTGCGAGCTTCGCCGATTCCGACACGTTAGTAAACCAAAGAGGATTAAATGGCGTAGAGAAACTGGCGTATATAGTATCAATTCTGAAAACGGCTGATATTTAATGTCGCAAAATGTAGCGGTGTCCCGCGATAAATTACACTACATTACGTCCGAACTATATTAATTACGCGCTCAGATTATTTTGCTGCTGCATAATAAAAAGCACCGTAAAGAGATACAAAATTCACATTTATTTTTATTTCTCATTAAGTACGATCAAAAATGTAATTTTTAAACTCATTATTAATGAAAAAGGTTGAATACGATTTACAGCAGTATTTATGAATGATATTTAATTTTGCGATACCCCTGAGTGATATTAATTATGTGTTGAAATTACTGTACATTAATCACGTAATAAAGAACGTTGTATGATAAAGATCAAATTTTTCATATATTCTCATATATTAAAAAATTTTTTTCAAATTTATTAACGATAAAAAGCAAAAATTAAATATAATATTTTATTCTGTTGTCGCTCTTCTAAAAAGTAATTATTTCACGAAAAATGTTACGTATTGTATTGTTTTAAAATTTTACATCATGATTGTGTTATAAATAAAGTTATTTTGGAAATTCTTTCGATCTCAACATGTAATTTAATTTTTTTATCGTGAAAGAATTGATAATATCTTTATATATTGCAAACGAAAAAAAATGACAATTTCAAATATTAATATCTATAACAATATTCCTTATAAATATGAGCATATAATATTTAACCTTCCGCAATTAACGTCAAAATTTGTAACACAGTTTTTATCAATCACTTTTGTTTGCTTGTATCTCCACCAATTGGAACTGTTGCATGTTTCATCAATAAATTGCATATATTTGTACCCACAGAATCGGGTGACAAACCAGAAACGATAAAGAGTGCAACAATTCTAGATGGAGGTCGCGTCTTTACTGACACTTTCATTCATTTCCTCCGTTTTACGAGCGATAAAACCGCGGAACCCATAATGTCGCGACGGCACAAAAACTCACCTACGTCTAAATTTAAACTGCAAAAAGAAAGTCACGTCTTTTTCTCTCTTTCTCAAATATCCTTTTTTCACTATTTTAGTTTACTAAATGACACCGTTGTAATTAAATATAAAAAGAAAGTGAATATTCGTAAAACTCCATTTTCTACAAACAATTTGTGAATGTTTCGACTGTTCGAAAAATACACTTTATACGATTGTACGAATCTTATTATTTCGTTTTATGAAAACCATCAGAGTTGATAAAAATCATGTTGTTTTTTTAATAAAAAAACATGATTTTATAAATAAAATAAACTAAAAAATAAAAATTGATTGAAATAAATGTAATATAATTATGAGAACTAAATTATGTATAATTAAAAATTAGTATGCGAATATTTTTCTTAAAAAACAAATATTTGTTTTAAACAATATAGTGTTCGAAACATTGTGTTTTAAACATTTGTTTCAAACATAAATGTTTTAAACATAACAACCTTGGTAGCCACTCGATAATTTCCCTTAGGTACGTCGGAAGCTCATCGTTGCGTATTATCGTGTTTAAAGGATCATATCACCCAAAGGGGTTGTTACCACCTTCGAGCTATCAAACCTCTCTCTCGGGCATTGCAAGAGAGACGTTAACGACCGCTTCTAACATCGTCTTAAACCGTCTTTTTAATCAACGATCGCTTTCACCCTTAATACTGTCGTATTATATTTTGCTCGAATGTACGTGTTAAGTATCCTGTTCCTGTTTCTTAAGTTAAATCTGGGAAATTAATCATTTCGAGAGAGAGAGTATAAATTTGTATTTTATAAAAATGATAATTATTATGATTTTGATTTATATTATTTATCCCTAAGTTATTTGGTACAGAGATTTCAATCAAATCATTTTCTAAAAATTATAATTATTATTTTGATTTATATTATTCATCTCTAAGTTGTTTGGTACAGATTTCAATCAAATAATCGTCATTTTTTCTACAATGAAGACACTTGTAATAAAGTTATTTATAATGAAATCCATTAAGTCATATTCTTTTTTGTACTGTAATGATATCTGATCTATGTAATTCGGTGACGTATATATCTTTAGAACGGACTATGCAAAAACCATTCAATTGTCGATTCTTGTTCTGCTTCATTTTTCATCACAATTCTTCTGTAACCAATATTATCGTGCGTAATAAGTATTGACTCGAAGGAGAGCGGGAGAGAGAAAGAGAGAGAGAGAGAGTGAGAGAGAGAGAAAAGAGACCGTCGGGAGGATCGAATGTACGGCGGATGGCATTGATTCGGCCGGCAATTAAGCTCGGATTACACTGGATAGGCCGTACTGTATGCCCGGAGCTAAATGGATACACATAGCTGAGATTACTGCGGCCACTATGGCCTAATGTAATGCCGTTCTACGGACCGTTACAACGACGCAGCCAGGAAGATGCTTACAAGTGAGATCAAGGGAGGAAGCAAAGACAATGGTGAGGGGGTTCGGATAGACGCAAAGGGGTGAAACGCCGGTGGACAATCGCGGAATTATCCGCCCTATCGGTCCTTGCAATTCTATCCCCTCATCCTCTATTTCGCCCCTGTTCCACGAGTTGGGATATAATATTTTCGAAAACGAGAAATTCCTATAAGTACGGGAATTATACGAGCAGTTTATTTCAGGCACCAATCGTGTCTCACCCTCGCTCCTCCTACACCTCTTTCTCTCCACCTCCTCGCCGGCCATTTTAATCGTTTTCGAGGGGAGGAAAAACACCGGCTGCGGGGCAGAAACACCCTGATTTATAGATGCACCACGATCCACCCGCGGCCCGATTATAACGAAGGTAATTAATAATTTGCGGTGCTTAAGCGGCGCTTGGGAATACACTTCATTCGATATTCCTATAGTAATTCGTTATTATCTACGCTCACCTCATCGAACGAGGGAGCAATTAACTATTGTAACGCCGCGGTCGATAATGATTATTATTGTCGGTGATCAAGCACAAGCGGATGCATCGCGTTGCGCGCGCGTTAATAAATAAAGCGAATTAACTTTTATTACGTGGTAGTCCAATTCGTGAACGCTTCAGTTTAAAGGAGTATCATAAAACGTTTCACCTGCACGTGTTAATTGAAATTTCTGTTAAAAGGTATTAGCCCTGCCTACTAAATATCTCTGCATGTTTAATCTCTCATGTGACAGAAAAATATTGAATAAATTTTTAACATATAATACCAGCCGGAAAGAAGAAGAAAGTGAAAAGTATTTATATTTCGATATAAATATTATGGTTTAAACTTGTAACTTTTGAACTTGTAAAAAGTTTTTAAAAATAATGATTATAGAAAATAATGAAGAAATAAATTATGGGCAAAGGGCTCATAATTTAATAATACTTTTATTATTGTAATAAATTTTAGATAGCACGGATAATTTGGGTCTTTACCCATAATTTATTTCTTTATTGATTTCTAATTTTGGAGCCAAGTGCTACATAATTTGATTATAAAAAAATTAAAGTTGAAAATCGACACAAGCATAATTAATTAATCGAGTATTAATGAATTTCGGGATTACGAATTGTCTCTTCATGATAATACAGGAAAATGACAATAGACATTTTGCGAGAATGGCGGCCAGACAAGGGCGAAACGGAGAAAAGGAAAGTAACGGACGGGAAGCAATAGCTCGCGGCACCCGTCAATTCTAGAAGGAGTCAGCAACGCCGGGCATAAACCGCTATCACGGACTATAACCATCCGCGCCATAAACCTCAGCCTCAGCCTCGTAACGAGAATAATGCGTGCCGCTAGAGTATCCGCCTCTATTACGTTTGAAATCCCCCATGGACTCTCGGCTTCACCCCACTCATCCTGTCGTGCCCACGCATGTTACATTTTTCCTTTCTCGTATCTCCATTCTTCCGCGCACGTCTCATATTAGTCTGTATATGTAGGGATTATCCAATTAGTCACGGATTCTCTAAGTAATTTGGAATAAATTTCTCTTTAATCAAAATTTGAGGGAAGCTTGTCATTCAGTAATTAACCGATGCTCGTTACTTGTTTCCGCAATCCGAAAGTATATTTGCAATACTCGTATATATATTTGCGATATATTTACAAACATATGATAACATTGCACATAAATATATATTAATTAATTACAGACGTGTCAAAAATCCTATGGTAAAAACATATCTTTTTGCAGCAAGTTTCGCGGGCGATTACCATTACCAGTGTGAAATAACATAAAAAGAAAAACGAATTTCTTATGAAAATTAGTAACAATATTCTAGTCCTTAATCTTTGTCGGTTATTTCGTTTAAATGTCCGCTACATAACATAAAGATTCTTTCATAATAAAATTGGTAGGGACGTTACAGAGTAATTAATTCCTACCCAGTACTTTGGTTAACCATCCATTCTAGAGCAGGAGGATCTTTTTGCATTAAGATTGGTAAGGTCGTTACAGAGTAATTAATTTCTTCGCGTACTTTGTTTACCTATTCATTTTGGATCGTAATAATCCTAGCTACAAAATATTGTACATTATAAAGAAATATTAATCACGTTGCGCGCGACGTCGTGAAATATTATATTTAAAGAAAAGTAGAGAGAACCATATTTATATACATATTGTATATCTCTCTCGTGGAATTGCGAGGAAGACTTAAGAGAGACACATAAATAAGAAGAATAAAGCAACCACCGCGTACCGATAATTGAACTAGGTACTCTTCTTGTTCTTCTTCACTCTGTTATATACCTCTCCGCCCCTTCTTTCCCCTTACATTTCTTTCTCCGTCTTCTAATCGAGTTATATGGGGTTTCGACTCGCTATTCGCTTGGTGAAAACTGGAAAGTTTTTCAAGACACTGCTAAGCCGTAATGCCCTGACGATAAAGTCTTGTTCGAAAGAAACGAAGAAGAAACAAGATTCGACACAATGAAAGACAAAGAAAGAGGAAGAAGGAAATAGTGTAACTTCACGATGCTGCGAGAATTCACGCATATTGTAGGAACTTCCGCAAATCGAACGAAAATTCGATCAGTAAATTCGAGAAGTAAAATCGGTCTTTGCGAAGAAAGAGAAAAAATATATTTTCAAGTCTCACAATGTTTTTCTATACTCGATTTACGTTTTTTTTACATATAAAGCGGATATAGATAATGTCTTTTATTCATTAAGTAAAATTATCCAAATTAATATCATACACACACGTACATATATGTTTTTTCCCGAATAAGAAAAACGCGAAAGTATTAAAAGCTTTTAAGAATTAAATTGGACCACGTGTGTTACTTCAAAAGTAAGAATTAATTTTTAAATTAATTTTGAAATCATTTGCGGTCTAGATTTCATTAAATAAAGGTGTCGATAAATTTATCCTGAAATTATTACTGAAATAATCTTGGTTTTGAGAACCGTTATTTTATTTTGATACCATCATATTCCCGTAATCCATATTATTATTAAAAGAGAGAACTGATGTGGTAAAGAATTGTTGAGAATAAAAGCCTTGATTTTCTGTATTTTATGAACGATTTCTTATGTTTATGTTACCACATTGAGATATTTTTGAAGAAGCATCTTGCGCAATTTGCAGGTTTTTATTGCCGTACAAAACAAACGTTCGAATTTCGAATTTAGTTTGAATGTAAACCTGACCCTATGTCATGCTGCAGAGATTTCGAAACGATAGTAAAACGGCAAAATATATACATCTCTATACACCTTCGAAATCGCGCTGCGTCACTGTCTCCCTTCCGGACTATCATCCCTTTCTTCCTCTTTCGTTCTCTTCCACTCGCGTCGACTTACGATGGCGTTACCGACGTCAGGAAATGGCTCGAACTTTCTAATGTAAAATGCAAGGCGCAATATTACCGGGTAAGACCACAGCTATTCACATCTCTTTCTCTCTTTCCCTTTCTTCCTTTCTTGCTTTCTCGCGTTTTGCTTCAACCCGATACGATAAAACTTGGACTGTAAATCAAAGCCCTCAGGCTCTGATATTCTCAGATATTTTATTATTTCATAATAAAACTTCGTGTAGTTTCGATACGGAAGAAAACGAGGAGGGTAGAATATAACAACGTGGCGGAGGCTTTACGATCTTACAAATCTGACGGAGAGATACTCCGTCGATTTTTGTCCCTATTCAGTTCCTTTATAGGCACCGTCTTTCACATTGGAAAAGCGGAAAAGTTCGATAAAGCGTTCCTCCTTGGATTTTCATATGGCGGCCTAGATCGAGTTCGCCGAAAGATACTATTACGACTTCAAAACATTTCGCTTTAAAACAATTCTTTTGTCAGTAGAAATAGAATTATTAATATTAGGAAAAGTTATGTAAATTAGTAAAATTATTCAAATAAATTATAATATTAATGTGTCATATTGTCATGATAAAATAGTCATTGAAGATATTGACGCTCCTTTTATTAAGGAAATTTGAAATTAAATATTGTATATATCAACTTTAACTTTAGTTTCCAGTATGATTAATTAAAATTTTATTCTTTCAAAAGTAAAAATTATAAAAATTTTTGGTAATAAATAATAAGAATAAGATGATTTCTACTTTTCAGTTGAATTAAAAATATAGTTCATTCTTTTTTTTAATACTTAAATATTTAATATTAGATTAATAAAGCTTTTTAAGTGAAAAGTAATCAATTATTCAAATTTTTGTTGATATTAAATAATTTGCATGTAATAATAAAAATTTACTACTAATAAACAACTTGTCACTTTATCAACTGATTGTTGTGGAGTGCATAATACCATATGCACTATATATGTGTAATATAAATGTATGTATAATATTATACATACATATCTATATACGTATTTATATATATTCGTCGACGACGCGCCTACAAATTCGCATGCGGATCAGTGCGGGCGGTAGTAATTGCAGCGCAAACATTTTCCTAGGCGCTGATTGCGAGACTCATTATTTCGGCGAGGCTACGAATTGAGAATCGCGCTCGACATTCGACGACTCGAAGATGCCGTCGACGACCCGTTCCACCGGCGTTGATTAAGGCGAGGGGATGCCCTCATTATTGCTCATAATCAAGACACTACAATAAGGAAAGGCCACCGAATGGCAGGATTCCCGCTCTGCCACGACAGCATTCACATTCCCCTATTTCTCATCTGCCAGACTCAATCCTTTTATGGCAACTATACTCACGTCTACGCAGATCTTGCCGACCAAATGAATACGAAAATAAGAGGAACGTTCTATGATTAAGGATTCGATGGTTTCATTCGTAAAACCAGCTCCTTCAGCTCCGTTCGACTGTATTAAACTCGAAAATGCAACGTATTCAGGGAAGCAATATCGTCGGAATTCTGCACCAAAATTTCACGTTTATTTCATATTCAAAATATCTGTATTCAGTTTGCATACGTGCTGATTCATTTATTCGTATTGTAATGAAATTTACATTCTGTTTCCAGCGCTTAGCTAGGTACCGCCGCGCCGTATCAAATTTTTAGAAAAAATGATAGAATTATATCATCGAAAGCTAGCAAATATCTGTTATATTTTTCTTTTAACTGTGTCGGAGTATGTCGAAATAATTCCAACACATTGCAGAATTTACATTTATTTGCATCTCTAATGATGTCATTCGATTCTCTGGCAATAAAAATGTAAAAATTTATATTACATAGCAGATTAACTAAAGTAGTGAAAATGCTCTCGTTAAGAACTTCTGAAATAACCAAAATCTGTATTCTTATCAATTTTTTCATACGTAAAATGGAGAACAATTTTGTTATTTTGTTCATCAGTAATTTTAAAATAATTTAACAAGTATTGTTCAGCATTTCATTTCATTGTTGTAACATCAATTTAGAAAAATGTTCTAAAATGTTTATAACGTAAAATATTTCCCTTTCTTTGTCAAAGAAAATCAATAAGACGTTGATGAAAAGATGAAAATAGAGTATAATTTAATAAATTTTTTGTTATGTTTTATATTTGAAATTTTTATTTAATGATGCCATAACTGTATTTTAAAATTGTATTACAAAAATTTTCCTGGTGAGCAGCAAACGTATCTTTAGCATCCTCAAAAGGTTGCCGAAGGCAGTAACGGAGATGCTATTACGCAACAAGCTGTATGAGGGTGCGTTTCGCGTCGCTGGCATTTCTTAGCGAGGGAAGGTGATAATAAATCGCCGCAATTTTCGCGGGAAGGAACCCGCGGTGTGGCTTACATACGAAATGGCGCTCCACTTTCCTTTCTAGGCACCTGACAAATACGAAATGTAGGTGGAGCTTTTCGGGTGCGACCCGGATACCCGGGAGAAAGTACAGAAGAGATGCGAAAAGCAGAACGGTGAAAGGGCGAAGAGACTCCCTTCTTCCGTCCTTTACTCCCTCGTGCCAAATGAAGGCCGAGAACAGCAAGCTCTGTCGGATGATGGGTGCCCCCTAATAGAGAGGGATTTTGTTCAATTATGTCTTATGGAGCCATTCTGACCGCAATTCGCCGCGATTTTCAATGGCCAATGAGATTCGTTCAAGAAAGGACGAAAGATAGAAGCAAAACAAAGATAAAAGATGGAAATGAGTTGAATGGAATGATCGAAATTTGTATGAGCCATTTAACCGATCCGGGGTGCTAAATTTCAAACGGGAAAATTGTAGAGATTATGGAGTCCCGCAGATACAAATCATGTGGTTACAACGATATTATCAACGAACCAGAAGATGATATACTACCGAAATTATTATCGCTCTTGTACGAGTCGCTTATTTTGAAAGCTCGAGTTATTCCTTCCTTAAATCACATTAGCACGCAAATACTTAATCATTATAGCAAATCAATTTTTACTCATTTCTCGTATTAATCTTTATTGTTATAAAATTACGACCATTCAGTTATCATAATCTCGACTTTGAACTAGACATAGGCATGGGATCATTGTAGTCGCGCAAAAACTTTAACGTAAAACTTTTATTAATAGTTTTTTAAATCTGAAAATGACAGAATTTTTAACTTTACGGAAATAAGACGGAAATAGCGAATTCTTTCAATCGTTCGGTGAGGAGATATTGAGATTTTATAATCGAAAAAAAAAGAAATGTATCTATGAAGCACAATCCCTTTTGCGAGCACTGTTTTGTCTAATCTTCTCGCTTCATTCCCTTAGTTTCTTGGCCTATTTGCGTCTCTCTCTCTCTCTCTCTCTCTTGCTCTTTCTCACACGCTCTCAATCCCTCATCCTCTTTGCTTCTGCTTCTTGACGACTTAAGCACCTCAATTTGGTACGTTCGCTTAATCCCCTTCCCGAAGGACTCGAAGGAGGGTAACAAAGTAAGGGAAGATGGCGGGAAGATAGAACGAGCCCGACGTCTGACGCCAGCACAGCTGCGTGCTAAGCAAAATGCGAGATGTGGTAAAGTGCAGTTTGCAGTTCCGTTCGTCCCCGATGAAGCCTGTCAGCCGACGGTGGCAAAAAGCGGTTGACTCGCATCTAAGAAACTTACATCTAATTAACAGTGATTAATTAACGTGCCACGCGTTTCCGCCATCGCTCTGTTCAGCAAGATACCACTGCGACGTCCTTTTCGCATGTCAGATATTATAGCACTTTACATTCCTCTTGTAATTACTGTACCATAATATTGTAAAATTTCTTCTTATCCTAACGTGATTAAATCAAAAAAGATTGAAAACAAAAGTCATATAGCAATATAGTAAGATTACTAAAATCTTCATGTGAACAGAGTTAGAAATCAATATCAATATAATATCAAATGATATCGAAAGCATACCTTTCTTTAAGAATACCTCGACTGCTATGTGAAAGCACAAATAATTTACAAGCCTAAACGGTCATAGCTAGCTCTTAGTGCTGAAGTAGCATATCTTGTGTGATTTTACATACAATTTCTTATTCTTTCAAACTGTGCGCCGTTACTTTCGGTTTGGAACGCAATTCTTAAATTGAACTAGAACTGCAATATCACGAAATTAAATTGAAAATTAATTTAATATTATCGATTCCAACAGGCATCTTTACGATTTCTTCATATCACTCACCCTCCATACTTTCCTTATTTAAAACATTCGATTAGCATTTAAAAAGAATTTTAATAAATTATTTTTTGAATATAATATCGTTATTTTTAAGTATTCTTTTTAGCCTGCAAAATTCCATCAGTTGTTTAATAATAATATCTTTTATACCACGATATATATCTCGAATATTGCATTATCATAGTCAGTTGCAATAAAATGGAAATAATTTTTCATGCTATGCAATAAAATACATGTACATTACATAGTCGAAATTATTACATCAGCATGTAGTAAATGCAGACGAGGCATCTCTCCTGTGTCTTTTTACTCCGACAATCTACGGTTATATAGGCACTCATTCGCGACATCTCCGAAAATTTATGGCGGCATAACTCCACGAGGGATGACCGCACAAACGCGAGACAAAAACGGATTTTGAGTGTTTTGTTTGGCGTGCAGGTTTGTAATCTACGCCCAGTTGTCCGTCATCATTTACACTCGCGTACATTTATGTATTGACTCTGGCAGATTCTTAACAGTATTTAACACACACACGGTGATATAAATTATAAATACATTTCATGAATTATACTGTTGTACAAAGAATTAACTTCATTATTGAACAAAGAGTTTGAAAGCTTTGCAATATTTTCAAAAATATAAATATTTTGATGAGTTTTACGAAGGTGACACAAAAATTTAAACCAAATCGCCGAGTGTCTCTGTTTTCTTTCTTTCTCTGCTTTTTCTTTTACATTTTTTTCCAATGTTGAAGTGATTTAAAAATTTTTAGTAAACTGCTTGTACTTTAGGTGTAAATCAATTTTTAAATTTTAATCTTTAATTTTAAACGACTTATAAAAAAAAAAACAAAAACAAAAAAGACATTTGATTGCGCATGTAGTGTTTATAATTAAAATAATTTCATATTTTTGTAAAAGTTAAATAAATTCTACATTTGTCATAAAATTTTTAGTTTAAAGAAAGTATTCTACATGAGCGTGCGTTTTATATGTAGGCCTTCTGCTGTGACACGGAAACTATGCATATAGAACATCTCAAAATATATACTTCTAATACATGCTCGTATTCCCTTAACGTAGAATGTCACATGAAACGTGTGATAATACCTGTCTGTGAATAATTTAGGGATTAGTAACGACGAATACCCAGGTGGCTCAAACGCGGCAGGACTGTAGCGCTGATCGATGCCAAGGAGTAACAGATCGGTATAGCTATATACGAGTTTTAGGGCAGCTATTAGAAAGTGATGGCTTGCCAAGAGAGTTCGGACGCCTCAGAACCGCAGCTTCGTGGTTGGCACGGTAAATCAACAAGTTGATATCCGTTACTCAGCCCAACTGAGACCGCACTAGAGAGTGAGAAAGGCAGAGGGATGTAAAGATAGAGATAAAGGGAAGAGAAACATAGGGGGAGAGAGAAAGAGAGAGAGAGAGAAGCATAGGAGATGAGAAAAAGGAGGGAGAAGATGAGAAGTAGAGTTTGAAATGTAGATAATGATTACCAAATGACAAAATCTTCAAAGTGCATAATCTAGTACATAAATCCGTTCAATATTCCCAACACGTTAACTCTCAAGACGCGCTCGGTGGCATAAGATGCGATTTCCCACAGTCGAGAGTGTATCTCCGAAATATAAATATATAACTTAGAACCGCACAACGTCGAAAAAGCGTTATCCGTTGGGAGCAAACTTACTCTAGCAAATTTCAGAAGCAGCTTGGAATTGTTAATAAACTTGGAGACATTGATACCTCGTGGGGTTTCCATGACGCGGTGAGATATTTTAAATTATATAGACTATATTTACATCCATGATAAGAGAGTCTATATTTGATACGTTTTATATTCACAATTTTTTTTATTGTTTGTATTGTAATTGTCAAAATGTTGTCAAAATCCTCATAATTTTAAGATATATAGTCTGGTATTCATAGTAAATTTTTATTTCAAGTAATGTCTTAAAAGGCTAAAAAGCATAAGATGTTAAAAGCTTTTAATTTCATGATTATGAAATAACTGAGATAACAATTGTCGAAATTTCTTTAAAATATCTGTTTGCATTTATTATTCTTGAACTATTAAAAAAAAAAGACGATTTTACCCTAGCAATTTGCATCTCAACAATTCAGTCACGGCATTTAAAATGCTCGACTTTTAAAATAACGATCAGTCGTTCGGAGTTACGTCAGCCTTATATCCCTCATCCAATGGTCATTACGAATTAAAACACCGCGTGAGAAACGGAGGGATGGCAGATATTTAGAGCTTGTCATAGGAAACTTTAGAAACGGTTACCGATATCGCGGTCGATCAGAGAGTCTATAGACCGCGTACAGTTCGTACGCGATAACATATTAATCGGTTATGGGCGGGTACATCCGTGGAGACCATAACGAAAGCTCAGTAACTCGAGTGTACGACCAGCAGTAACGTGCCGCGGACCTTTATTGGCCACTAACTTCCTGTCCGGAACAGGTCTGGGCCGACCAGCAATAATCGTTACTACTGACCTCCCCTCTCCTTCAGGAAACGACTTAAAAGTCTGTCGTGTTCGGCGACGATCAAAGGCATCGGTCGTCGTTCATTACTCCCGTTTTATCGTTTTATCAACTCTGTATTGAACCGAATTAACTGAATTAGGAATTGAGAGCATTATAACGGGATTATTCTACGGTTACAAGCGAGATAAACGGATAACAATAAATTAATTACTTACGTACTGTTTACGATGCGCATGAAATTATATGAAAAATATGATACTTTGATTTATGTCTCCTGCACAGCTTGATGGTGATATTTTTCTACTCTATATTTATTACGTGGAATAATTTTTTCTATAATTACCTAATAATAATTGTAACATTATTTTCAATCGTCACAAAGCATTCCGTCTTAAACGAATCATTATTACATATAAAACATAAATATGATTTGTCTCTCTGTGTGATTCTGTACCTCGGAAGTGGTGGGGAAAATAAGTTCACGATCAATTATCGCTAAGAAACCGGAAGGGTACTGATATCCCGTGTTAAAGGAAAAGCCAATCGACCAATAAGGTGATTCGTAGCAATCGCGACGTGCAATCGCGACTTGGGCGACGAATCGCAGGAGAAATCGCGCTTCGAGAACCGAGGCGTTTATCTGGCCGTGTCGATCGCTGTTTCGGAAACTTAGATTATGGTCGTCTCGATAGAAGGCGATTAGGTTCACGGTACGTTGGGGCGCAAATTGGTTCTCGGGTGGTTTGCTTGATTTATTGCCATTTCAATCGACAGCCGGATCGCCACGTAATACACGCCTAATTACACAGTAAGACGCCAGTTGATCGTCGGGCGTCTTTGTTGCGAGCTCAACATCGGTATAGATATCAAAGAGATAAAGCACTTGGTATACAATATTGCTGATGTTACGGAGGTGCTTGAACGATTGATTACACGCGTAAATCCTGTACTCGAGGAACTTTCATGACAGAATTATTAAATGATACGAAGGAACACCTATAATCGTCTTTATTACTTCGGAACTTAGGCTATTATCACCTCAAAGAGAGGAGTGATTAAGGTCACGGCAAGACGAGAAGCTCGAAATTAATTCCAGCACCTGTACTCCGCCATCTTGATTTATTGACACCCTAACTGGTGATTGTGTTGTACGTATTGAAATGCATAATCGATAATCGGATATAATGATACATGTTCAATAACGATATCCTTCGGTAGAATTGGAAGCCGCATGGTTAATTAGCGGTTCAGAATAGAACATAAGTAAATGAGGGATTTGATATGGATATTTAATAGTGGATATTGAATGCCATTACTGTCAATATTATATGACGTTAACAATTATGACTGTCAGTCTACCAATATTAAATATTTTTATTCAATTATCGATGAATAAATTGTTTTCCATAAGATCTCCGCGCGCTCTCTATAAAATGAGTTCACTTGACAACATGGCAATTACGTTGACGTACATTACGTTAAGAGAAAGAAAATTAATAATGAAGTTTTATTGCTGAATCTCAACATCAAATGGCTTCTTTTACAATGTTAGAAGAGCCATGCTAAAAGAGCCATTATCGGTTCCGTCGATGTCGCTCGTAAAATAAGTCACCAGAATGCAATGACATTAAAAATATATTACCGTAATGTTAATAATTATCGAATATATTTACAAAGAATATTACTATAATCGATAATAATTTTATGACTCTAACATATTTTCTTATAGATTTTATTATAGAGTTATAAGAAAATCTTCATCACATTAAATTTATATGATATTAATTTTATTAACAATACTTAACTTGTCGAATGGTTTATCTCAGTCTAACAATATTAAAAAACGAAAAATAGCAGTAACATTATTATTTAGCTTATTGCTGAGAAAAATTAAGTCGCTGATCGAAAGAATTAATTGCAACATTACAGCGGTACGTTAAATCTCAACATGAAGCGACCTGTGCAAGTGAAGTTAATCGTTATCGTTATCATCAGTACTCCTCATAAAACAAGCCATCAAAGTTGAACGACATTAAAAATAAAATCTAGTCACTACGTTGCTCGCTAGCTCTTTCGGTATCGATCACCGAGATTCTGCTCGTAAATACATCGCGGGAAACAAACAAAAGTTCGTGGAAGTTTTATGTGCAGACGGGGGCGAAGGTGGAAAGGGTACGGCCGAGGGAAGATGGAGAGAGCGCGGAGGTCTAACTCCTCGTATCCATTTACAAGTTTTAAATCGTTCCGCCGGCGTACCTTTTGAAAGAAACCTTTTACCTTTATTCTCAATGCACGATAAAATTCTGAAACGCGTTCACCGGCCGCCGCGCGGCTTTTAAACGTTAACACGCACTCGCTCGGCACAATGGCGAGGTCGCATTATACTCGAGAATCGCAGGGAGAACAAGCGATACAGGAAGAAACAAGGGGTCGACGAGCGACGGCGAAGAGGTAAAGAGGAGTGTACCAAGTAGAAGGAAGACGGTGGTGAGAACAGAGTGTTGTGTTCTCTCCTTCATCTTTCTTGTGCGCTCAATTTCTTTGCGCACTAGACGGAGTTGCACCAACGAGGATAAAAATCTTGTCTCGTACGATGCTCTATATTAGCGTCCCCATTTTACTCCATTTGTATACATCCACGTTATATATATCTATTGCGTAATATGATAAACATCTTCCATAACATAAGCTTTCCAAATGTTGCTGTAATCTCAATTCACATATTGACCTCTTTTTATTGCGACAAAGTTAACTCTGTTGATAACGTGCTATTATTACAGTAGTAAAAGTACATATTATGTACCTTTTCTCACAAAGTTTAAATATATGATATACGAGTATATTTTATCAAACAAATTTTCCGTCAATATAAATGCTGTAAATATCAATAATTATCATATATCAAATGACAATTTGATATCATTCCATAGCGATATCTATAATAATGAGAGGCTCATGAGCTTATCGGTCCGGCACAATATATTTAAGTGACCATTCGCGAGATTGTAAATCACTCTTTTCGCCATAACTTCACGGCTTTTATGAAAGCCGCAAGATATCCCGATTTGCATCCTCGCAAGAAGGATAGACCATAATCTCGCGACAGAGAGGCTGCGACGGTAATTCCACACCGTTGGTGGACTTATAGATTATTTAAGGAGCTCTCAGAGACTAAAAGGATGGACCACGAGAACGGAGCGAAGGATATCTCGGGGTACTTTTTTTTATTAAGATGAGCACATCTGGCGGCCAACGATCGGTCAGCTGAGCACGCATTTTTTTCTCGCCTCATTCAACCCCGGGAGGCCGATCGACGACAGAGAATCGACGTCCCTTTGTTGGCTACGGCGCGAAAATGGAGTTTTACGGGGTGGCTAGCCACGGCAGATAAATTTCCTTATGAAAATTCGAGTTCGGCCGAGAGAGGAACGTCTCACCACTCGCAATTTATTGGGTCTTCCGCGGATCGCTGACCGTGCTAGCACATTCATCCTATGTTCCGGTCGTCTCTCGCCGTTTTCGACACGATAAAGAAAGTGAGCCTTGAAGATGATAAACGTTCCACCTTTGAAACGATTAAGAAATACGAGACTTTATCTTATTAGGAATATTTTGAGAACTTTGACCGGAAATAAGATAGAATAATACTGAAAATATAATATTTTCTACAAAATAAATTACAATACCTTGTTTTCTCTTAAAGGGAGATTATTTAATATTCAGTGTAACGCGCGCGCATTTGAAAAGACGAACAGCTAGTTATCGAGGAATATCAACGGTAGTCCATGGCATCGCACTACACTCGCGGGGAGAGAATCGTCAAAGTAATGGGAGAAGGGGGCCGAGGTAGGGTAGTTAAATGTTACCGGTGTCAGGACATGGCCTTTGTGTTAGGGGAGTGCTTGGGCTCTGTGGAGTTAGCTAGACTGGCAGAGTACTATAAATTACATAAATGAAGTAAGCCCCTTCCGCGCTCAAACGGACGTCTTGCCAAGTTTATAACTTAATCACTCGTGCTATACCCGTAGCAAGAGGAGAAGCTTAGGTGGATGAGAGGATGCGAGACGGAACGAAACGGTCGAGATGGGAGTGGGTATGCCGTAGACGGATAGCGTAGAAGATGTAAGAGAAAAAGAATCCGGCAGAGAACAAGCCGAACGATTAATGGTGTCAGCGTTGAATAATTGAATGTGTCACGCACATATTGTCTCAACGTTGGCAAGTTTTCTTTCCGAAGTAAAACGGCTCGGGCCTAACCGTTTTATTTGGCAATTAAGCGTACGTTATATATAATAAACTACATTAATCGTCGATCGATCGCATGTCCTAATTTAATTTCTACTATTAAGTAAAGCTGAATATTGAATTTAGTCTTTCGGATACATCTTGGTTATTTTGTTAGGAAAAATGTATAAAATGTTTCTTATGCTCCCCGTTTCTTAAGCTTATTATATCTCGCTTCTTGGATTTACTGTTTCCAAGATTTAAGTCGTGATATCTAAAAGTTTCATTAAGGGTTTATATCTTTTATTAGTTGGGATATCAATTTCGACAATATTAATAGAGATAAGTTAAATGGAAATTAATAATCTCTGCAGTCTTTGATGTACCGCACTTTGCGCTAACTTCCTCACAGAGCCGGAATCTGACTAGAATCGCGGATCGCCAGCTTACATTCCTCCCGGATGACCACCGGATGTATTTAATTACGGGTCACCTAGCGCAGCTTCGGCAACTGCTTCGGTACGGAAGCACTAAATCCTGGTTATCTTAAGCAACATCGCGCGCTGGATTCGTATAACTCGCGCTTGCCGGATATCTCGAGGCTGAATTACTAGCTAGGAGAGAAGCGCCGGCGCGTGGAAAGGGCGAGATTAAAATCGCCCGGAGAGCAATGCAAAGTTTTTAATAACCCTTGATGCTTGATTAAGTTACGGCTCTCTTCTCCGGCTCGCTGTCTCTCTTTCCCCGCTGTTCGTCTTGGGCTGAAATAAATTTCGCGGAGATTTCGCTTACAGACCGCGTTTTCGTGCGGTACGAGGGAAGAAGCGAGACTCGTTTACTCCGTCAGCTAAATTAATGGAAATCCGGGATGGTTTCTTATCCCCGCGAATATGCAGCAAAATCGGAGAGCTTTCGCGTCCCTGCCACTACCGGTTACTCTAATTCAAAATTATGTAGACGCATTTATTAATACGGATTAATCCGCTCAAACGATACACACTATTATAATAAATAACTCGCCCCACTTTGTTACTTCATCCCCTGATATGATATGCATACAATATATTGCTCATATGACTCGAATGACGAATACATTTAATGATTATTGCTATTTGTTTCGTTAAAATTGAAGATTGGAAAATGTAAGAAAATAAAATCAAAAGAAAAGTGAAAAATTACATTTCATATTACAAATATATCAATTTGGTATTTCATTATCAATTTATAATATTAAATATAAAATTCTAATAAAAAAATTAACGAGAGTCTATATATTTTCTTTCAGGCTTTGGATTTGTCACGTTTCAAAGCGAGGATGTTGTCGACAAAGTCTGCGAGATCCATTTCCACGAAATCAACAACAAAATGGTGAGTAGCCAGCCTGTAAAGTTTATTCGTAGAAACCCCCTTGCCTCTCCCCTCTATCCCAAAAGGGTGCTTTCCCTTTACTTTATATAACCTCAGAGGTCGCGTCAAAAGGTATTTGCCTTCTGCTCCCTGCTTGTAACGTTGAACAGAATTAATTTTCCGTATAATCGAGAAGGTCTCTCTGTTATTTATATTTGACACGCATGTTGAATGTACATGCAGGCGAGATTGTAGGCGAAAAAGAACTGGTCATAGTTCCTCTAGTAAGAGACGTCTTTGTTTGCTTTCCGCTACAACGAAAAGCTCTCTCACGACGGTCAAGTATTTTCTTGATGCCACCTCGTATCAATAATCCTGAAGTAAGCTCGCCGCGCGCGCACTGATCCAGTCAATATCCTCTTTAACACTCATCCTCTACAGTTAGTTATTTCTTTACGAAATTTTTAGCAAAAAAACAATTTTAGTACTTTTAGCTACCTGACGATTAGCAGGAAGAGTAAGCAACAAATAATAATAATAATAATATAATGTTTCTAATGTCTCTTTTAACTACTTGTCGAAGATGATTCGTTATCCGCCATAACAATGCGCAATCAATACTTGGACAATTCTACTAGATAGTGCGTCAAAGTGTCCAAGGTGTCCGAAACCTATCCCAATCATCAGCTTTCTCCCAACTCTCGTGCCAACCGATCGTTTCTCTCACCCGTCCCTCTCTCTTTACCTGCTCTATTTAAAATTTCAAGGTCGAATGCAAGAAGGCACAGCCAAAGGAAGTGATGCTCCCAGCGAATCTGGCGAAGACGCGAGCGGCCAGCAGAGGCGCATACGGTGAGTTGGTGATGGTCGCGACACCCACCCCCACCACCTATCGTTACGCGCCGTATCCCTTGCCGACGGCGGCCGCTGCCGCTGCACATGC